>JACEEZ010004305.1:731281-732788 GCA_016584305.1 Chionoecetes opilio | reverse complement strand
AGTAGTTAGTGTAGTAGCATAGTCGTGTAGTAGTATACAGTATCGTAGTCGTAGTCGTAGTAGTAGTAGTGTAGTAGTGGTGTAGTAGTAGTAGTAGTATAGCAGTAGTAGTAGTAGTAGTGATAGCCACTCAACGAGATACATCATTTCTGTTCAAAAGGTTCCCCCTCTCTTCTTCCTCTCATCTCATCATCATCATTAATATTGGTTTCGATATAGGCCTAGGTAGGGAAGGGGAAAGGGGGGCAGGGTAAGGGTAACTGGGGGAGGGGCGGAAAAGGGGGGTAGGGGGAAGTAAGGACATTTAAAAAACGCTAGATTCGACCCCTGGCAACGGCGTGTGTTGGCGGGGAGAGAAGAGAGAGAAGAGAGAGAGGAGAGAGAGAGAGAGAGAGAGAGGAGAGAAGAGAGGAAAAGAGGAGATGGTAATCGTTTTGGTTCGATTTAAATCTTCTCTTTACACCTCTCTCTCCTTTTCTCTCTCTTTTTCCTCTCTCTTCCCCTTTCTCTTTCCTCTCTCTCTCTCTCTCTTCTCTCTCTCTCTCTCTCTTTTTCTCTCTATCTCGGTCTCGACAAATCCCTCCTCCCATACATCATTTGCAAATTAATCCCTTTCCTCTCACCTCTCCTCTCTTCTCTCTCTCTCTCTCCTCTTTTTCTCTCTCTCTCTCTCTCTCTTCTCTCTCTCTTTTCTTTTCTCCCCCTCTCTTTTCCTCCTCCTAAATTAGAAAAATTCTGCAATGCTCAGGTGTGGGGTTTTTTGTGTGTCACGGGGGTTGTGTGGGGTGTGGTGTGGGGGTGTGTGTGGTGTTTTGTGTGGGGTTTGTGGTGTGTGTTGTGGTGTTGTGTGTGTGTGTGGTGTGGTGCAAGTGGAGTGAGTGGGTATTCTTTGCCCTATTTACCTCCTTTCCTCTCTCTCTCCCCCTCTCTTTTTTCTCTCTCTCCCCTCTCTCTTCCTCTTCTCTCTCTTCTCTCTCCTCTCTTTTTAATCCCTCCCATTCATTTCTAGCACCCGTTTCGCTATTTCCTTTTAATTCTTTCATTTTATTCACTTTTTTTTTGGCCTCCTCAAAACCTTTTTCCCTTCCTCTCCTTTAGATCATCGTTTTTCCCCTCTTCCATCAACCCTTTTTTGCTACTTTTACCACCCCATAAATTTAAAACACCCCCACCACACACCACACACACACACACACCACACCCACAAACATACTCACACAAGAACCACCACCGTCTGCGCAGTCAATATTTTAGCACGTGGCCCCATTCCGTGATCGCGTGTTAAATCCCGGTGGGCCCCGGGGATTTTTTTTGACAAATGTGGGTTTTACTACCCCCCTTGAGCAAAGAAAGGGGTGTGTGTGGTGTGTGGGGCCCCCCGCATTACCCAAAGATCGGTCAATGGTTTCAACTCTGTGGGGAAAGGGTAAAAATTGGCGACGCGAGGCCGGGCTGGACAAGACGCGAGCGCACATACACACACACACACACACACACGCCGCCCCCA
>JACEEZ010004305.1:718781-726281 GCA_016584305.1 Chionoecetes opilio | reverse complement strand
TACCTGTACCTGAGAAGTCTAACTAGTAATGAACACAGCACTCTACCTATCTTACCTGCGCTACTACCTACTTTACTACTACCTTACTACTTTAATACCTATCTTACCTGCCTTACTAAGTTACTACCTACTTTACTACTACCTTACTACCTTAATACGCATCTTACCTGCCTTACTACCTGTACCTGAATACCTACCTAACTAGTAACCCAGACTACATAAATTCCTTGTATTTGAGGTAAAATAGGAGGAAATAAGGACAGTAGTAAAAAATAAAATGATTAATAGTACTTGAGGGAGAAGTATAAAATAAAAACAGTAATAGATAAATAAAATGATAAAAAAAGACCACATAAATTCCTTGTAAGTGAGATAAAAGATAAAAAATAGACTAATAAAAAATAAAAATAGAAATAGTAGGTAATAAAAACACATATAAGTAAAAAATTCAATCTTACATAAAACTAAAGACTTATAACAAATAAAATGATAAATAAGACCACATAAATTCCTTGTACTTAAGGTTGAGTAGAAAATATAGACAGTCACAAAAAAAAAAAATGATAAATAGGCTCACATAAATTGCTTGTACTTGAGATAAAGGGTAGAAAAATAAACACAAATTAAAGTAAAATTATAAATAGGACCACATAAATTCCTTGTACTTAAGGTTGAGTAGAAAATATAGACAGTCATAAAAATTAAAATGATAAATAGGCTCACAAAATTCCCTGTACTTGAGATAAAGAGTAGAAAATAAACACAAATTAAAATAAAATTATAAATAGGTCCACATAAATTGCTTGTACTTAAGGTTGAGTAGAAAATATAGACAGTCATAACAAATAAAATTATAAATAGGCTCACATAAATTCCCTGTACTTAAGATAAAGGGTAGAAAATAAAGAATAATTAAAATAAAATGATAAATAGGTCCACATAAATTCCCTGTACTTAAGATAAAGAGTAGAAAATAGACAAATTAAAATAAAATGATAAATAGGCTCCCATAAATTCCCTGTACTTGAGATAAAGGGTAGAAAATAAACACAAATTAAAGTAAAATTATAAATAGGTCCACATAAATTGCTTGTACTTAAGGTTGAGTAGAAAATATAGACAGTCATAACAAATAAAATGATAAATAGGCTCACATAAATTCCCTGTACTTAAGATAAAGAGTAGAAAATAAACACAAATTGAAATAAAATCATAAATAGGTCCGCATAAATTCCTTGTACTTGAGATAAAAGAGTAAAAAATTAAGACTAATAATAAAAGATAAAAAGAGAAAGTCATAAAAACACAAATAAGTAAAAAATCAATCTTACATAAAATAAAAGAGAGTAAAGTGAAGTCAATTAACTACACAGTGTCAGGTGTGTGAGGCAGCCTGTTCTCCACACCTGTGCTACAAGAAAGGGAGATTTAAAGGGAAGGTTCACGCCCTGCAACACCTTATGCTAATTCGCTACGCTTTCCTCAACACTTTCACACAAAAAATAAACACATTTCAACAACACTTTCTGCTAACAAGTGAATTCTCGCACAAATAAATACGTAAGAATGTTGACAAAAAAAGGTCCAAGTTAAAAAACAACAACATATTGCAACACTTTCTGCTAACAAGTAAATTATCGCACAAAAATAAATACGTAAGAATGTTTACAAAAAAAAGTCCATGTTAAAAAAAAAAAAAAAAAAAAGTAAAAAAAAAAATAAGGTTTCCAAAAAAATACGAGTCTTACATCACCATTCCTTATATGTTTTTCTGGTTCCTCAACACCATGTGAAGGTGTATACTATATAGTTGCTCCTTCACGTCACGCGTCTCAACACCACGCGAACACCCCCAAAATAGCTAAAAACACCTTGGTACTTTCGTATTCACAGGAACCACCACGTGTAGGTCTTATGGCCACTTATAGCTTCCTTATTTACTTATGTTTTTATTTCCCTCTGAGCTCCTACACTCACGTGCCAATACTAACAACAAATTAATGACTACCACATTCCCTCACAACTCCACCTTCATCAGCTGATCCTACCTATCATCGCTACTACCTACCTTACTACCTATCTTACTTGCGCTACTACCTACTTTACTACTACCTTACAACCTAGCTTACTTGCGCTACTACCTACTTTACTACTACTACTACCTTACAACCTATCTTACTTGCGCTACTACCTACTTTACTACCACTACCTTACAACCTATCTTACTTGCGCTACTACCTACTTTACTACTACCTTACAACCTATCTTACTTGCGCTACTACCTACTTTACTACTACCTTACTACCTATCTTACTTGCGCTACTACCTACTTTACTACTACCTTACAACCTTAATACCTATCTTACCTGCCTTACTACCTGTACCTGAATACCTAACTAACTATAAAGTAATCTTAGAAGTCACTGCCTACAGGCGCTTTAGGTACAAGTGTAAAAAACAAATTTAAAAAAAGTAAAAAACTAACATAACTTCCTTATATTATGCTTCTATCCTAACCTAACGTAACATAACGTAACATAAATCTCTTCTCTTATGCTTCTATCCTAACCTAACCTAACCTAACCTAACCTTACCTAACATAACATAAATCTCTTATCTTATGCTTCTATCCTAACCTAACCTAACTTTACCTAACATAACATAAATCCCTTCTATTATGTTTCTATCCTAATCTAACGTAACCTAACCTAACCTAACATAACTTCCTTCTATTATGCTTCTATCCTAACCTAAACTAATCTAACATAACTCCATTCTATTAATTATGCTTCTATCCTAACCTAAACTAACATAACACAACATAACTCCCTTCTATTAATTATGCTTCTATCCTAGCCTAACCTAACATAACATAACTCCATTCTATTAATTATTCTTCTATCCTAACCTAAACTAACATAACATAACATAACTCCATTCTATTAATTATGCTTCTATCCTAACCTAACCTATCATAACATAACATAACTCCATTCTATTAATTATGCTTCTATCCTAACCTAACCTAACCTAGCATAACATAACATAACATCCTTCTATTATGCTTCTATGTCCTTCTCACTGTCACCTGCCACCACCATCACGTCACCACCACCACCACCACCAACCCCACCTCCATCACCACCACCACCACCACCAACCCCAACTCCATCACCACCACCACCACCACCAGGCATTACCCAAGCTGTCTCGTTGATGTGAGCGGCTGGGTGACAAGCGGCAATATTACCAACCCGGTGCGACCCTTGATGTCACCTAAATTATTCTTGTTCATGTTTATTTAGAGTAGTAGAACAGTTGAGGAATAGGTAGGAATAGATTGATGATGGGAGAAAGAGAGAGAGAAAGGTAAAGGGGAGAGAGAGAGAGAGAGAGAGAGAGAGAGAAAAGAGAGAGAGGGGAGAGAGAGGAGGAGACCTGCAATATACTTAGGAAAAAAGGAAACATGAAAAGAGTAGCAAGAGAGAGAGAGAGAGAGAGAGAGAGAGAGAGAGAGAGAGAGAGAGAGAGAAGGAAAAGAAGGAAAAGAAAGAGAGAGAGGAGAGAGAGAGAGAGAGAGAGAGAGGAGAGAGAGAGAGAGAGAGAGAGAGAGAGAGGAGAGAGATGACCTGTTTAAAAAGGAGAGAGAGAAGGGGAGGAGAGAGAGAGAGAGAGAGAAGAGAGAGAGGGGAGAGAGACGAGAGAGGAGAGAGAGAGAGATAAGGACCTGCAATATACTTGAAAAAAAGGAAACATATGAAAAAAGTAGAAGTGGGAGAGAAGGGGTGGAGGGGGAGAGAGAGAGAGAGAGGGAGAGAGAGAGAGTAGAGAGAGAGGAGAGAGAGAGAGAGAGAGAGAGGAGGGAGAGAGAGAGAGAGAGAGAGAGAGAGAGAGAGAGAGACCTGAAAGTATGCTGAAAAACAAGGGGAAAAGATCAAAAGCAAAAAGCAGGAGAGGTGAGGAGGGAAGAGGAAGGGGGAAGGAGGGAGGAGGAGGAGGAGGAGGGGAGGAGGAGGAGAGAAAGGCTGTGAAGATGGTGAAGGAGAGTGGAGATAAATTATTGAGCACACGAGAGAGACAACTACAGACACAGAAATCACGAGGAATATGCGAAAAGTACAATCGGAAAGGACAAACCCAAACACACAGGAGGAGGAGGAGGAGGAGAGAGGAGTGGAGGAGAGAGGGACACAAACGTGAATATGGTGAACGGGAGTGAGATAAATTGAGCACCCCTCTCCCCAAACCCCCAACACCCAAAAGGCCCGTGGGGGTTCCCCTTCACCCAGGCCGGCAAGCGGAAGACAGATGGGCGGTCTCTAATACCAAGCCCGTCCACCCGCAGGAATGGGTACCGGGTGTCAGCCGGGGTTTGTGACCCGCCTCCCGGGGTGGTGGCTTCGGTCAACACTAAGCACTAAGGATGAATGATTAAATAAATGTTGATATGGAGGAAAGGGGGGGGGGGGCCCTACGAGTGTTTCTCAGGGGCCCCGTAAAAAAAAAAACTAAAAATGAATACCCCCAACAGTGAAAAAACCCTCACTCCCTTTGAAAACACATCCTTGCCTTTTCTCTCTCTCCCCTCTCTCTCTCTCTCTCTCTCTCCTTCTCTCTCTCTCTCTCTCTCTCCCCTCTTAAAAATCGTGCTGGGAGAATGAACTGTAATAAAAATTGGGAGGGGCAAAGGTTTTTCCCAAAGGGGGGTGATTTGGGGGTGTGATGGGTGATGATGATGATGATGATGTGTGATGGGAGTAGTATTTGTAGTTAGTAGAGTAGTAGTAGTTAGTAGAAGGAGTTAGTAGTAGTAGTAAAAAGTTAAATTTGTAGTAGTAGTAGTAGTAGTAGTAGGAGGGAGTAGTAGAGAGAGTAGTAGAAAAGAAGCAGTGTAGTAGTTTGTAGTAGTAGTTTAGTAAATAGTAAAAAATATTTGTAGTAGTAAGTAGTAGTAGTAAATATTTGTAGTAGTAGTAGAAAGCAGCAGCAGCAGAAATAGTAGTATAGTAGTAGTGGGAAGTAGTAGAGTAGTAGTAGTAAAAATTTGTAGTAGTAGTAGTAGTAGTAGTAGTAGAAAAAGCAGCAGGGAGTAGTAGTAGTAGTAGTAGTAGAGGAGTAGGGAGTAGAAACAGAGTAGAAATTATAGTAGTAGAGTAGTAGTAGTAGTATTTGTAGTAGTAGAGAGAGTAGTAGTGAAAAGAAGCAGGCCCGAAACAGAGTAGTAGTAGTAGTAGTAGTAAGGAGTATTTGTTGTAGTAGTGGGAAAAGAAGCAGTAAATAGTAGGAAATAGTAGTAGAGTAGTAGTAGTAGTAGGGAGAGTAATAGTAGTAGAAACGAGTTTGGAGTAAATAGTAGTGAAATAGTTGTAGTAAGTAGGGAGTAGAGTGTAGTAGGAGTAGTAGAAACAGTAGTAGTAGTAGAGAGAGAGAGCCCGAGTGTAGTAGTTAGTAGGTAGTTTGTAGTATTTTTAGTAGTAGTAGGAAAAGTAGTAGTAGTAGAATAGGAAAATAGTAGTAGTAGTTGAGTAGTAGTAGTAGTAGTAGCCAAATATATGTTAGTAGAGTTTGAAATAGTAGGGAGTAGTAGTAGTTAAATAGTAGTAGAAGAGGGTAGTAGTAGTGTAGAGTAGTATAGTAGTTTGTAGGGAGAAGTAGGAAACAGAGTAGTGAGTAGTGTAGTAGTAGGGAGTAGTAGGTAGTTTGAAGGGAGGAGCGAAATAGTAGTTTGTAGAGCAGAAAGAGAGAAGAAGTAGGAGAGAAATATAGCAGTATTAGTAGTATAGAAAAGAGAGCAGAACAAACAGCCAGAGTTTAGTGAAATTTTTCAGGGAGGAGAGAGAAATTCATTATTTTTGGGGGTTTTAAAGGTTGGGGTCCACAGTCAATAGCGCTGGGGCTATGGGTACCCGCCGGGAAATAAGAGGGGGGAGGATAAGTAGAGGAGGGTATAAAATAAAAAAGTTAGAGGCCGATATTATCCGTTAATAGTTATAGAATATAGTAGTAGAAAAGCAGCACAGTAGAGCAGAGAGTATAGTATTAATATAGAGTGAGTATAACAAAATTAGAGGTAGTAGGGAGGGGATTTTAAATCAGCGGAGAGTAGAGAGGAGAGAGAGAGAGAGAGGTGGAGCAAGAGTAGTAGAGAGAGAGAGAGAGCAGCAGAAGCAGAGAGAGAGAGAGAGTAGAGAAAGTAAGGGGAGAAACAAAAGAGAGAAGAGAGGGGGGGAGCAGCACAGCGAGAAAGAGAGAGAGAAAAGCCCGCGAGAGAAGAGAGAGAGAGCAGAAGGCAGGAGAGAGAGAGAAAAAGAGAGAAAAGGAGAAAAGGAAACAGAGAGAGAGAGAGGAGAGGAGAGAGAGAGCAGAGAGAGAGAGAGAGCGAGAGAGAGAGAGAGAGAGAGAGAGAGAAAAAGCAGCAGAGAGAAGGAGAGAGAGAAAGAGAGAGAGAGTTTGAGAGGAGAGAGAAGGAGAAACCCGCAGAAAAGAGAGAGAGAGAGAGAAGAGAGAAGCAGAGAGAGAGAGAGAGAGAGAGAGAGAGGAGAGAAAAGGAAAAGAGAGAGAGAGAGAAGAGAGAGAGGAGAGCCCAGAAGGGAGAGAGAGAGAGAGGAGAAGTTAGAGAGAGAGAGAGAGAGAGCAGCCCGAGAGGAAAGGGGGAAAAAAAACAAAAAAACACCAAAAAAAAAAAACCAAACCAACATACAAAAAAAGAAAACAAACACAAACACACAGAGGAGGAAAGCCCGGCCGAGAGAGAGAGAGAGGGGGGAGAGAAGAGAGAAAGGGAGAGAGAGAGAGCGAGGAGAGAGAGAGAGAAGAGAGAGGAGAGGAAAGATGGGAGAAAATGAGAGAGAGAGAGAGGACTTTGGGGAGTAGAGACACGAGAGCAAGGCGACACAAAACAAGGGGGCAACCAGAGCCCCACAGCCCCCGGGGCCCAGCCAACACCACACACACACACCCACACACACACAAAAAACGGCACGCCCACCCAACCGCTAACAGGCCCCACAAAAACCACCACACACACAAACAATTAGAGAGAGAGAAAAAGGAGAGAGAGGAGAGGGAGAGCGAGAGAAGAGCAGAGAGAGAGAAGAGAGAGAGAAAGGGGAGAGAGAAAACCAGAGAGGAGAGAAAAGAGAGCCCAGAGAGAGGAGGACGAAAAGGGGGAGAGAGAAAAGAAAAAAACCCCCAGGGGACTTGCCCTTTGAAACAGTAGGAGAAAAGGGAGGAGAGAAGAGCCGCGAGAGAGAGAGAGAGGAGACAGGGAGCCCAGAGGAAAAGAGAAGGAGAGGAGAGAGAGAGGAAGAGAGAGAGGAGAGAGCACGGGAGAGGAGAAGAGGAGAGAAAACCACAGAAGCGCACCCAGAAAACAGAAGAGAGAGAGAAAATGAAGAGAGGAGGAAAAGAAGAGAAAAGAGAATGGAGAGAGAGAGAGAGAGAGAGAGAAAAAAAAAAATCAAGACCAGAATACATAATATCTCCCTATACCACAATATT
>JACEEZ010004305.1:693781-713781 GCA_016584305.1 Chionoecetes opilio | reverse complement strand
ATTAATGGTAAATAACAACGATTATGTTCACTATAGGACTGGTGTTCTTGACTCTACGAAAACTGGTCAAGTACAGATCTCAGCGTCATATTTCTTGTCACCTAAATCCGACCAACACTAATAATAATAATAATAACAATTTTATTCTCACCTGAAGGTATGTATGGAGGGGAAAAATAAATGATTCATAGGAAGAAGCAACAATTATTAGTCCGATATAGTCATCCAAATACTACCTAATTCCCTCATACGTCTGCAATCTGACATTATTACGGAGAAATGATTACGGAGAATGGAGGATTAGGAGGAGGAGGATTAGGAGGAGGAGGAATACAAAGGAATATACAAAGGAATATACAAACAGCAACAGACCGATAGGTCCTTACAAGACTGTTTGCTTTAACTACACTACACTAACTAGATAATAAGAGAGAAAGGATAGGAAGTAGAAGGCTCCTCCCCACCCACCCATCCCTGCAGCCGAAGCTGGCCGGAAAAGAAGTGATAACATGCAATATAGAAAAACTGCATGGAATTTGTGAGGAAAGTTGAAAGCTGTAATCTATGGCTAACTACTACTAGTTTGTGGGGGTAGGTTTAGTGCTTGATAGATAGGTCATGTTATGTGTGTTTTGTAATGGTGGGAACACAGTGTGGAGGTTCAAGGGGTGGTGCGGCAGCCTTGCCTGGCGCTTTCTTGGGAGGCAGCAGTCAATCAGGCCCCAGCTCCGTTCAATCCACTGCGGATTGTGTACTTTCCATGTAGGACGCCGTACACTTCAATGCCTCCTGCAGCAGTGACCCCTGGTACCTTAAATCCCGATGGTGGTCACTAACTGTCAGGACCCTAACTGAACCACAGCCCGTCACAGGTCGAGAGTAGTAGTGGTAACCGTTAACTCGGGGCTATCTGTGTGTGTTATGAGGTCTAATGTAGTGTTGGTGTAGGCTCAGTGTGGAAGTTCGGGGGTGGTGCGGCAGCCTTGCCTGGCGCTTTCTTGGTGGCAGGAGGAAAGAGGAGGAGGAGGAGGAGGAGGAGGAGGAGGAGGAGGAGGAGGAGGAGGAGGAGGAGGAGGAGGAGGAGGAGGAGGAGGAGGGATAGGAAGAGAGGGTTAGGGAGAAAATAGATAGGAAAAGAGAAAGGTAAAGGGAAAGTTAAGAAAAGGAAAAATGGTAGGAAGAAAACACAGAGAGAGAGAGAGAGAGAGAGAGAGAGAGAGGAGAGACGAGGAGAGAGAGAGAGAGAGAGAGAGAGAGAGAGAGAGAGAGAGAGAGAGAGGAGAGAGCTGAGAGAGAGGAGAGAGAGAGAAAGCAAGGAAGATAGTAAATAAAAGAAGAAAAGCAAAGCAAAAGAGAGAGAGAGAGAGAGAGAGAGAGAGAGAGAGGAGAGAGAGAGAGAGAGAGGAGAGAGGAGAGAGAGAGAGAGGAGAGAGAGAGAGAGGAGAGAGAGAGAGAGAGGAGAGAGAGAGAGAGAGAGAGAGGAAAGCAAGGAAGATAGTAAATAAAAGAAGAAAAGCAAAGCAAAAGGGAAGAGGGAGAAACGAAACTCCAATAAAAAAAGAAACAACAGAGAAAACAGAAGGAAACAATAACAAGGGAAAGAAAAGAGATAGAAAAGAATGAAGAGAAACATACGAAGATACGATGAAGCTAACAGACAATAGGAGGGAAAAGAAGAGAAGAGAAAGGAAAGAGGAAAAGTTGGATAGGAAACGAAGATGAGGGACAAGGGAACAAGGAAAAGAGGAGGAGGTGAAGAAGAGAGGGTAGGATAGGAGGGAAGGGAGAGGAGGGAAGGGAGAGAATGGAGAGGAGAGAGAAGGAAGGGAGGAAAGAAGGAACAAGAGGAAAGGTGATGAAGAAAGGGTATTTTAGGAGGGGAAGGGGAGAGGAGAGAGGAGGAGAAGGAGAGAAGGGAGAGAAGGAAGGGAGGGGGGAAAGGGAGAAAAAGAAAGGGGGAAGGGGGGAAAGGGAGGGGGGGGGAAAAGGGGGGAGGGGGGAGGGGGGAGAGAAGGAGAAAAGGGGAGAAAAGGGAAGAAGGGGGGAAGGAGGAAGGGGGGAAAGGGGGGAAGGGGAAAGGGAAGGGAGGGAAGGGGGGAAGGAAGGGAGGAAGGGAAGCCGTAATGGTCCGTCGGTAGCCAAATTCCTTAGCCGACGGGAAATTTGGATTTGGGGGGGGGGGGGAGAGGAGAGAGAGAGGAGAGAGAGAGAGAGAGAGAGAAAATTTTGATTTAAATTTGATATATTTTTTTGGCCGAGTTTTGTACATATGAACATATAATTTTAGGAAAAAGCCGGCCCAAAACCCAAAGTTTTTATGGGACCTGAAAGCTTAAACATAAAACATAGCAAGGGAGGGTCAGGCCATTTGAAAATATAACTTTTTATGGATGATAAAGGAAATTTAAACAATAGTAAACTAATCATTTAAATGCAAAAAAAAAAAAATCTAATAACCAAAAAAAAAAAACCACAATATACATTTAGGTTTGAAAGATTTTTAAAAATTTTTTAATTGTATTTGTAAGCATGTTTTTATCAAGTTCGTTGAAAGATTTTAAGTTTCATCAAATAAATGTTCTGGTAAGTTGTTCCAGTTTTTAGTTCCTTTGACAAGATACTTGTTTGCATGTGACCCCGCACAATGGTATACGTAAATATGTGGTTTCGGGTTACATTGTAGGGTATTGCTCTAAAGCCAAAGGGTTTAAAGGTAAAGAGGTAGGATTTTTGTACAAAAAGATTGGTTTTAAGGAGTTGAATCTGGAAGCTTTTAAAAACTTGAAGTCTCGGAAAAAAAACTGATGGTATGGTCATAACGATTTTAAAGAAATAAAACGTAACAACTTTTTTGACAATAAAGAGGCTGTCAATGAAGGTTTTATAGGAACCCCCCCCAAAAGTGAACAAAAAAAAGATTTTTAAAATTAGGGAAAATAAACTTGTATAAAAATTTAAAATTCAAAAAAGGTGCCTTGTTGAATGATCAACAGAGAGAGAGAGAGAGAGAGAGAGAGAGAAGGGGGACTGATTGAGCTATAACTAGAGTTGTGAACTGAGAAGGGTTTGGTTCTGTTACTATTATCATCATTATTATTGATGTCATTGTTATCATTATTGTAGTGATGGGAAGTATACAGTTGAATGAGGTGTGTTAGTGAGGACAAAGGGTGATGAAGAGTGTGGTGATGAGTGATGTTAATGAGTGGTGATGATGCATGATGCTGGGAAGTGATGAGTGACAGGTGATGGTTAGGTAGTGATGAGTGGGTTACGAGGTGATGAGATGATGAGTGATGAGTGGCAAATAGTGATGGGTGGTGACAGATGGTGACACAATGACAGGTGGTGATGTAGGTTGAATAAATAGACCCTAACCCTTTCGGAAATCTGTCAAATTTATAGGTAGCAGCAGATAGCGGGCTTTTTATATTTTTTACTTTTTTGGCATTCTGTACAATATATCCTATAAAAAACCTAGTATTTAATTTTATTTAATTGCAGGGGGGGTTTTTCCCGAAAGTTTATAGGAAAAGGGGTAGACTACAACATGTACGACTACCAACATATTACGACTACCAACATATTACGACTACCAACATATTACGACTACCAACATGCACAACTACCAACATATTACGACTACCAACATATTACGACTACCAACATGCACAACTACCAACATATTACAACTACCAACATATTACAACTACCAACATGTTACGACTACCAACATATTACGACTACCAACATATTACGACTACCAACATATTACGACTACCAACATATTACGACTACCAACATATTACGACTACCAACATATTACGACTACCAACATATTACGACTACCAACATATTACGACTACCAACATATTACGACTACCAACATATTACGACTACCAACATATTACGACTACCAACATATTACGACTACCAACATATTACAACTACCAACATATTACGACTACCAACATATTACAACTACCAACATATTACGACTACCAACATATTACGACTACCAACATATACGAACTACAACATGCACGACTACCAACATATTACGACTACCAACATATTACAACTACCAACATATTACGACTACCAACATATTACGACTACCAACATATTACGACTACCAACATGCACAACTACCAACATATTATGACTACCAACATGCACAACTACCAACATATTACGACTACCAACATGCACAACTACCAACATATTATGACTACCAACATGCACAACTACCAACATATTATGACTACCAACATATTACAACTACCAACATATTACGACTACCAACATGCACAACTACCAACATATTATGACTACCAACATATTACAACTACCAACATATTACGACTACCAACATGCACAACTACCAACATATTATGACTACCAACATATTACAACTACCAACATATTACGACTACCAACATATTACGACTACCAACATACCAACATAAATCTGTATGGCTCTATTCTACAGGAACTACCACGTGTAGGTCTCACAGCCTCTTATAGCTTCCTTATTTCCTTATGTTCTTATTTGTACTGCTATGCGTTATTACATGCATATTTAACCCCTTCAAGCCCAGATCTTTCCTTTGCTATAAACAATTGTATGTTGTTTACCATAAAATTTGGAAAAGTAACTGAATATACCAACTTAGTTAGTCGACAAGGATACTAAATAGGTCATATTATCTATTGTATATTGATTATATTCACTAAAAATTGTCTAATGGTACCGAAATTACAATGGAAATTATGTTCTGGGTCTCAAGGGGTTAACCCACATAGCATATTATCATGTGTTCTAGTTTACTGTGTGGATTGCTTGGTTTACTGTGTGGATTGCTTAGTTTACTGTGTGGATTGCTTGGTTTACTGTGTGGATTGCTTGGTTTACTGTGTGGATTGCTTAGTTTACTGTGTGGATTGCTTGGTTTACTGTGTGGATTGCATGGTTACTGTGTGGATTGCTTGGTTTTACTGTGTGGATTGCTTGGTTTACTGTGTGGATTGCTTGGTTTGATGCTGTGGTGGATGCTTGGTTTACTGTGTGGATTGCTTGGTTTACTGTGTGGATTGCTTGGTTTACTGTGTGGATTGCTTGGTTTACTGTGTGGATTGCTTGGTTTACTGTGTGGATTGCTTGGTTTACTGTGTGGATTGCTTGGTTTACTGTGTGGATGGCTTGGTTTACTGTGTGGATTGCTTGGTTTACTGTGTGGATGGCTTGGTTACTGTGTGAGTTGCTTGGTTTACTGTGTGGATGGCTTGGGTTTACTGTGGTGGATTGCTTGGTTTACTGTGCGGATTGCTTGGTTTACTGTGTGGATTGCTTGGTTTACTGTGTGGATTGCTTGATTTACAGGTGGATTGCTGGTTTACTGTGTGGATTGCTTGGTTTACTGTGTGGATTGCTTGGTTTACTGTGTGGATTGCTGGTTTACTGTGTGGATTGCATGGCTTACTCTGTGGATTGCTTGGTTTACTGTGGAGTTGCTGGTTTACTGGTGGTTGCTTGGTTTACTGTGTGGATTGCTTGGTTTACTGTGTGAGTGGCTTGGTTTACTGTGTGGATTGCTTGGTTTACTGTGTGATGCTTAGTTTACTGTGTGAGTTGCTTGGTTTACATGTGTGGATTGCTTGGTTTACTGTGTGGATTGCTTGATTTACTGTGTGGATGCTTGGTTTACTTGTGGATTGCTTGGTTTACTGTGTGGATTGCTTGGTTTACTGTGTGGATTGCTTGGTTTACTGTGTGGATTGCATGGCTTACTCTGTGGATGCTTGGTTTACTGTGTGGATTGCATGGTTTACTGGGTGGCTGCTTGGTTTACTGTGTGGATTGCTTGGTTTACTGTGTGGATGGCTTGGTTACTGTGTGGATGGCTTGGTTTACTGTGTGGATGGCTTAGTTTACTGTGTGGATTGCTTGGTTTACATGTGTGGATGCTTGGTTTACTGTGTGGATTGCTTGGTTTACTGTGTGGATTGCATGGCTTACTCTGTGGATTGCTTGGTTTACTGTGTGGATTGCTTGGTTTACTGTGTGGATTGCTTGGTTTACTGTGTGGATTGCTTGGTTTACTGTGTGGATGGCTTGGTTTACTGTGTGGATTGCTTGATTTACTGTGTGGATGGGCTTGGTTTACTGTGTGGATGGTTGGTTTACTGTGTGGATGCTTGGTTTACTGTGTGGATTGCTTGGTTTACTGTGTGGATGGCTTGGTTTACTGTGTGGATTGCTTGGTTTACTGTGTGGATTGCTTGGTTTACTGTGTGGATTGCTTGGTTTACTGTGTGGATTGCTTGGTTTACTGTGTGAGTTGCTTGGTTTACTGTGTGGATTGCTTGGTTTACTGTGTGAATTGCTTGGTTTACTGTGTGAGTTGCTTGGTTTACTGTGTGGATTGCTTGGTTTACTGTGTGGATTGCTTGATTTACTGTGTGGATGGCTTGGTTTACTGTGTGGATGGCTTGGTTTACTGTGTGGATGGCTTGGTTTACTGTGTGGATGGCTTGGTTTACTGTGTGGATGGCTTGGTTTACTGTGTGGATTGCTTGGTTTACTGTGTGGATTGCTTGGTTTACTGTGTGGATTGCATGGCTTACTCTGTGGATTGCTTGGTTTACTGTGTGGATTGCATGGTTTACTGGGTGGCTTGCTTGGTTTACTGTGTGGATTGCTTGGTTTACTGTGTGGATGGCTTGGTTTACTGTGTGGATGGCTTGGTTTACTGTGTGGATGGCTTAGTTTACTGTGTGGATTGCTTGGTTTACAGTGTGGATGGCTTGGTTTACTGTGTGGATTGCTTGGTTTACTGTGTGGATTGCATGGCTTACTCTGTGGATTGCTTGGTTTACTGTGTGGATTGCATGGTTTACTGTGTGGATGGCTTGGTTTACTGTGTGGATTGCTTGGTTTACTGTGTGGATTGCTTGGTTTACTGTGTGGATTGCTTGGTTTACTGTGTGGATTGCTTGGTTTACTGTGTGGATTGCTTGGTTTACTGTGTGGATTGCTTGGTTTACTGTGTGGATTGCTTGGTTTACTGTGTGGATGGCTTGGTTTACTGTGTGAGTTGCCTGGTTTACTGTGTGGATTGCTTGGTTTACTGTGTGGATTGCTTGGTTTACTGTGTGGATGGCTTGGTTTACTGTGTGGATTGCTTGGTTTACTGTGTGGATTGCTTGGTCGTCGTAACTGAGGCAATTGTTGGTCGTGTGCCCGAATTTTTAGGGACCTGTCTAAACGGTTCTTCTGATGATGTAGGTAGCAGTTCTAAGCGGTTCCTCTGATGATGTAGGTAGCAGTTCTAAGCGGTTCTTCTGATGATGTAGGTAGCAGTTCTAAGCGGTTCCTCTGATGATGTAGGTAGCAGTTCTAAGCGGTTCCTCTGATGATGTAGGTAGCAGTTCTAAGCGGTTCCTCTGATGATGTAGGTAGCAGTTCTAAGCGGTTCCTCTGATGATGTAGGTAGCAGTTCTAAGCGGTTCCTCTGATGATGTAGGTAGCAGTTCTAAGCGGTTCCTCTGATGATGTAGGTAGCAGTTCTAAGCGGTTCCTCTGATGATGTAGGTAGCAGTTCTAAGCGGTTCCTCTGATGATGTAGGTAGCAGTTCTAAGCGGTTCCTCTGATGATGTAGGTAGCAGTTCTAAGCGGTTCCTCTGATGATGTAGGTAGCAGGAGGTATATTTCAGTCCCTTCCTGATGCTGGGAGCGATATGTCTGTCTCCATTATATGAAACACTAAACTTTATGCTGATTTACTCTATCTAATTTAATGGGTACCTGGAACTGTCGCCGATAGGAACACTCGCCGACGTCGGTGAGTGTTCCTATTTTTCACGTCGGCGAGTGTTCCTATTTTTCACGTCGGCGAGTGTTCCTATTTTTCACGTCGGCGAGTGTTCCCAATACACGTGTTTCTGTATTCGGGGATTAATACAATACTACAACAATAGCCTGAAGAGTTAGACTAGGTTATGTAGTTAGGTTACGTTAGGTTAGGTTAGATTCCTTTTCATGTATTACAAGTTGAACTGTCTCTGAAAATTTACGTCGGCGAGTGTTCCAATGTCGGCGAGAGTTCTCGTTTGGTGTTTCGGCGACAGTTCCTATCGGCGACAGTTCCATAAACCATTTAATGCACTTGAAATCAAATCTGTACCTCTTTCATATTTATACACTAGTCTATTTTTTTAACGATGCAAAAATTCCATTCTATCTTAAGGTCTCATGCTTAAAATGATGCCTATGTTTACCTGATAATATGTTAACTATGATAAAATACAGCTGAAATTAAGAAGAAGCGTAGTATTCCCTTCTCCTGGCATCAAATATCAGTCAGTAAGCAGCAAGGGGTCAGGATTTTTCGCCTCGTTAAAAAAAACAGACCACGTACAGTTGTATTTTTATCGCTTAAAATCCTTATCTTATTATGACACTTTCCTCTCTGTCTCTTAGTTCTATCTATATCATTATTAATTTCTCAGCGATAAAAGATCCCAGCTGTTGCGGAGATGAGGACACAAATCCAATAATATATATAATCAGTAAACGAATCTCCGCGTAAGACTCGACATAATTCATTATAAACATAAATCAGTTCCTTGCAAACATTATCATAACAATATTTTAAATCGATCTTAGAAATGCCGTATTAACGTTATATTCTCATAAAAAGTTCTCATTCATATTAATAAATTTTGCTCCGATTCGTTTTATTTCATTTCACACACCTTCTTTATAGGGACTGGCAACTAACCGGGCTTTTTAATACTGTTTTCCCCTTGGCCAGTCCTTTGTGATGTAAAAAACAACAACTTCCTGTTACTCCTACACTTGAATATCGGTTTTTTTTTATATATATTATATGATGTGCATGTCATAATTTAATAAATGTCTTAATGGCAGTTTGTTCCACGGACACCATCACACACACACATACACACACACATATTGGGTACTCCGTAGTGTAGGGGAAGCACGCTCGGTTCACAACCGAGAAGTCCCGGGTTCGATCCCCGGGCGGAGCGGAAACAGATGGGCTGTTTCCTTAAAACCCGACCCCCTGTCCACCCAGCAGTGAATGGGTACCGGGTGTTAGCCGGGGTTTGTGACCTGCTCTCCAGGGTGGTGGCTTCGGCCAACACTAACCCACTAAGAATGAATGATAAAAATGTTGATTATGGAGACGGGGCCACACGAGCATTCTCTGGCCCTGTAAAATAAACTAGATAATACCCCAAAACCCCACACACTCGACACCCCTGCCTTAACACACTCACATTACGACTGTCTAGACTCTAGAGGCCTTCACACTTTTTTTTTTTATTATTATATCTTTTTATTTAAACAGTTATTAATCACAGTTACATAAAATAATAACAAATAATAAAAATATAAAAATTATTATACTAATAAACAGTTATAGATGGTGGGTGGATGGATGGCTTTTTTTTTTTTTTTTTTTTTTTTTTTTTTTTTTTTTTTTCCCTTGGCAGTCCTACGTGGTAAAAAAAAAAAAAAAAAAAAAAATATTAGCATCATTATCATTACAATAATTTTCATCATGTAATTTTTGCAAGACCATCGCCAACAATATTAACAATCACTACTACTACCTACTACTACTACTACTATTCCTACTATTACTACTACTACTACTACTACTACTATTCCTACTACTACTACTACTAATTTTTTTTACTATCAGCGTCGACATCATTAGAATTTCCGGAAAACGCAAACTGCATATTCCAAACCTTGACCCTAATGATCAAATGTTCTGTTTACTTTCTGGATTGACCTCCTTCTCCCATTCCTCCTCCTCCTCCTCCTCCTTTTTCCTCCTCCTCCTCCTCCTCCTCCTCCTCCTCCTCCTCCTCCTCTCTGTCAATATCAATATGAAAAATCCTTAGAAGATAAATTTTTATGGAAGAATGATCCCGATGACAAGAGGAGGAGGAGGAGGAGGAGGAGGAGGAGGAGGAGGAGGAGGAGGAGGAGGTGAAGAGGGAAGTGATGGAAGAAAAGGTGATAATAATTAGAAGGGATGAGCATTGTCTCTTCTCTAAATATATAACCATAGCGAAATCTCTCTCTCTCTCTCTCTCTCTCTCTCTCTCTCTCTCTCTCTCTCTCTCTCTCTCTCTCTCTCATTGTCACTAGGTTTTTCATTCCCTTTTCTGTTGAATACGTTTTCTTTCATCCCCATTTTACAAACTTTCTTTTCTTTTCTCACTTAATGAAGCTACAACTGCGTTATTTTTGGCGTTGTTGACAGCTCCAAGTAATCCCTCAAGAGCCTTTGTGTCCACAGCCTTTGCTTGGCGTTGGGTTGCGTGGAGGTTAATATACCTTAACCAAAAGCTGCATAGAGCCGATATAAGAGGTTGTTTGAACTTTATAATACCTTGTTTTCTCCTTATAGTGCTGTGTTGGATGTTTATAATACCCTGTTTTCTCCTTATAGTGCTGTGTTGGATGTTTATAATACCCTGTTTTCTCCTTATAGTGCTGTGTTGGATGTTTATAATACCTTGTTTTCTCCTTATAGTGCTGTGTTGGATGTTTATAATACCTTGTTTTCTCCTTATAGTGCTGTGTTGGATGTTTATAATACCTTGTTTTCTCCTTATAGTGCTGTGTTGGATGTTTATAATACCTTGTTTTCTCCTTATAGTGCTGTGTTGGATGTTTATAATACCCTGTTTTACCCTTCTTATGTTGTTTACTGTATGCAAGGACGTTATGGACGGCTTAAGATAGTTCCTAAGAGTTCAATATCAAACTATGTGCTGTATAACCGATATAATAGCAAGTTTGAGGTTTCTAATACCCTGTTTTCTCCTTATTGTGTTGTTTAGTGTATGTAAGAACGTTCTGTATGTCTTAAAGTAATCGTCCAGACCCATTTTTTTTGTCTAATTATGTTGAATGGACCATGGACATTCAAAACACCTAATCCACCAAAAAATAATTGATTTCCAGGCCTTATTTGCGTAAAAACACGACTTTTGTAAAAAGCGCGCGAAAAAAAAAATCTTCCCTCCAACAGGGTTACGAATGTTATTGATGACGTCAGAGGAGGAACGCTCCAATGTAAACATCTGTCAGACACCTGTCAGCAAATGTTATGATGAACGATTGTACTTCGGTGTCACAGTGAATCTGTCGCTGTGACAGATCTAGAGTACGATGCTCAATCTGAGACCGAAATAAATGACGCTGCTCGCATATACTATGAGGAAACCGAACCTCAGACCAGAATACGAGGCGGACGAACAGATGTTAGCGGCAACAACAACCCCTTACACACAACAACCCCTTACACACAACTCCCTTACACACAACAACCCCTTACACACAACAACCCCCTTACACACAACAACCCCTTACACACAACAACCCCTTACACACAACAACCCCTTACACACAACAACCCCTTACACACAACAACCCCTTACACACAACATCCCCTTACACACAACAACCCATTACACACAACAACCCCTTACACACACAACCCCTTACACACAACAACCCCCTTACACACAACAATTGGTAATAGTGATGGTGGTGACACACAGCAACACAACAGCATCCAGTGAGTGAATGAGTGAGTGTGTGTGTGTGTGTGTGTGGTGTGTGTGTGTGCTTGTGTGTGTTGGTGTGTGTGGTGGGGGGGGGGGGGAGGCGTGAGTGTGTGTGGTAAGTGTATCACTACAAATCCTTGTCAATTTCAACTTTCCCCGTTCCAATCTGCCCTAGTCCCCCACTAATCTTTTCAACACATTTAACGTTGTCGTATCAGTCGGAAACGTGTGCAAAAACTTTTCTACGAAAGGCACAGCTGTCTTGCTGCACCCCATAAAGGATGCATGCATTGGCATATCGCAAAAAAAATCTATCAGAAACATCCAAAAATCTTCAAGTACTATATTTATCTCTTGTGTTTACGTGCTTCTGATCAGCGCGGGGAGAGGAACCTCTTCCTCCTCTTACGTCACCGAGCCGTGGCGCATCGTCTGCCAGTTGCCAGCAGCGTTTTCGAAGCTCAGGGAATTTACAGATTTTGATTGCGGATTATTAAAAAACGGCTGACTGGATGCAAAAAGTGACAACATATTGTTGATACACTCGATAATGGCTATACTCTAACTACATAAAATCAGGAATGATGAAATGGTCTGGATGATTACTTTAAGATAGTTCCCTATAGTTTGAATATCATGCTATGTGCTATAAAAGTAGTTTTGGAGAGCCTAGGTAGTCCTGTAAGAGCTGTATGTTGTGTATTATAAGAAAGACACATGATGAACAAGCTTAAGAAGTCCAAAAAAAGGCTATTTTGTGGCAAGGAAATGTAATGTAAGTAAGATAAGAAAGTTGTGGAAAGCCTAAATTGTCTCCCAGAAGTTAAGTGCTGTGTTAGGGTTAGATAGGGACATTGTGGACCGTCTATATTGTCCCCCAGACGCTGTGTTGTGCTGTGTTAGGGTTAGATAGGGACATTGTGGGACCGTCTATATTGTCCCCCAGACGCTGTGTTGTGCTGTGTTAGGGTTAGATAGGGACATTGTGGACCGTCTATATTGTCCCCCAGACGCTGTGTTGTGCTGTGTTAGGGTTAGATAGGGACATTGTGGACCGTCTATATTGTCCCCCAGACGCTGTGTTGTGCTGTGTTAGGGTTAGATAGGGACATTGTGGACCGTCTATATTGTCCCCGAGACGCTGTGTTGTGCTGTGTAATCTTGAAATGTTGTATTAGACATCCTATAATGGATTGGAATGGACTAAGTCGTCAGGTGGTCAATACGGAGTCTATTGGGGTCTTTAAAAGGAGTCTGGATAAATTCATGGTTGGGGAAGAGAGGTGGATGCAAGTAGAGTTAAGTAACAGGAACTACCTCGTGTAGGTCTCACGGCCTCTTGTAGCTTCTTTATTTTCTTATGTTCTTATAATCTGTATAATGTGCTATGTAATGTGTGAAGTGTGGGTCAGGGATGCCACTCCTTGGGATTTTTTCCAAGATCTTGGGATTTGGGCCATGACCTTGGGATATTTTTTTGTCCATCTTGGGATTTTTGAGGGGATTATTCAAGTATTTCTCCAGTAGCTTATCTCAAGGTAAGCATATGTACCGTATTTAGGACCCAGTTTCGACGTTTTTTTAAAGACATTGGGATATCTTTGTCTATCTTGGGATTTTGAGCGTTGATTTAAATTTAGAGTGGCAACCCTTCTGTGGGTATCTTAGTCCACAAGAGGCTGTTATGTGCTGTGTTATGTGTGGAACTATGGGTATCTTAATCTACAAGAGGACTGTTATGTGCTGTGTTATGTGTGGAACTGTGGGTATCTTAATCTACAAGAGACTGTTATATGCTGTGTTATGTGTGGAACTATGGGTATCTTAATCTACAAGACTGTTATGGGCTGTGTTATATGTGGAACTGTGGGTATCTTAATCTACAAGAGGCTGTTATATGCTGTGTTATGTGTGGAACTATGGGTATCTTAATCTACAAGAGACTATATTATGAGCTGTGAAGTGTTGGAAACGTTGTTGGTAATTGTTTCTTGTGGTCTAGAGGTTGGTTTAGGAGGTTGTGTTATGGTTACTGGACCTCAAAGTAGCGGCCGTTCCTCTAACCTCGTAAAAGTGATGAGCTTGGCTGAAGTGCTTTGTTGAGGCGCCAAAAGGAAAATGGACGATGGTTCTCCCCTTTTAGTGCAACGTTTTCTATAACACTGAAAATGGTCAGGTGTTTCTTTTTATATCTGTCTTTCTTTTGTCTTTGCTCGTAGAGAGAGAGAGAGAGAGAGAGAGAGAGAGAGAGAGAGAGAGAGAGAGAGAGAGAGAGAGAGAGAGAGAGAGAGAGAGAGAGAGAGAGAGAGAGAGAGAAAAAAAAAATTCCCCTCCACACGTCACTATCACCAGGTTCTCCTTCCTCTCTTCACTCTTATCTCCTTTCCCTTCTCCACCTTCCTCCTCCTCCTCTTTCAACCTCCACCACCTCCATCAACCTCCACCACCTCCCCCTCCTCCTCCTCTTACTAACTAGTCATTAATGCCAATCAAGACTTTACAAAATTCACTCAGTCAGTTAACACAATTCAGTACAATCACAAAAAAAATCATCTTATATATCCTTATCAAACACTCTAACTACATTTCTAAGACTATTTCGTTTAGTAGTCATGCTTAACTATCACTATCTGAATGACTATTAAAAAAAGGAAGACTATTTTACTTTGCTTAGGAGGTTATCGACTCATATACTACCTTATCAGACTCACTAACCACATTTCTAAGACTATTTCGAGGAGTATGCATGCTTAACTATGACCATATCAATGCCTGTTAGATACAAAGAAGTCTGTGTTACCTTGCTTGAGAGGTTATCGGGTTCAAATCAACCTGTAGGAGGCACTGAGGAGCACTAGGTGAAGCTTGCCGTGTTCTGAAGGCGCCATGGTTACAAGTCCACAAGGGAATGGGTTCAAAACTATCTATCACGCCTCCCCATTGTCATTCAGTAGGGGCGATTCTGCCGAGATGCCGTAATACCCACACTCACCAGGCTTACAGAGCGCACTGATCGCTTGGGAGGAGTTGCGCTTTGCCCCCCTATTGTACGACAACGTTTCCCGAGGCATCAACAAACACCACTACCTCTCTCTCTCTCTCACTCTCTTACCTTATTCAACGTTCGATATTTACTGCTATGTGCGAGGGAGTAGTAATGATTTAGTGGTACTGTGTGTGTGCGTGTTAAAGTGTGTGTAGGGATAGATTTGTGGGTGTGTTTGGGTCTTGCGTGTGGGTGTGTGGGTGTGTTGGTCGACCGCTACAGAAGGAGGGAGAGGGAGGTGGTCTTACGTCTGGCAGCGTTAGGTATCTCGGTGCGTTTTCATCGATCGAGTTGGATAGATAGAGATGGATGGCTACGTGGATAGATGGATGGATGGGTGGGTGGGTAAAGAGAGAGAGAGAGAGAGAGAGAGAGAGAGAGGAGAGAGAGAGAGAGAGAGAGGGGGAGATAGAAAGGAGAGGGAGAGTAAGGAGTAATATTTTTCCCTGTAATCTCCTTTTCTCTCTCTCTCTCTCTCTCTCTCTCTCTCTCTCTCTCTCTCCATTTACACATTCATGAAAACAAGATAGAATGGTGTCGAGACAAAATTTGGGTTTTTTCACAATATAATCAAAGAGTCCTTTTTTATTTTTTCCCCCCCTTCTTTTTTCTTTTTCCCCTCTCTCTCCCCCCCTTTTTTCCCCTTAATACTTAAACCAAAAAAAATTTTCTTTCCCCCCCCCATTTAGACATTTCAAGTCATAAATTTCCACTTTTCTTTTTTAAAAAAAGGTTTTTTACTTTTTGGAAAGGAGATAATATATTTAAATTTTCCCCTTTAAGTTTTTAAAGATTGGTGTTTTGTTTTGGGTTTTGGGGGGTTGTGGTACCGTTTGAAGAGGGGGTTACGTGGGGCAAGACTGGGGTTTTCCGGTTTGAAGGGATGGTCCCCCAAAAAGGGAAGGGTTTTTTTAAGGGAAGAGGGCGAGGGGAAGGAATAAAAAAGGTAAGGGGAAATTCCTGGGGGGATTCCTTTTCCCCCTTTTCCCGTTTCCCCCCCAAAAAAACCCTCCTCTCTCCCCCTTCATCTCACATTAAGTTCGAAACCTTGGCAAATTTAATATTTTTACGGGGTCTTTAAAAATTTTTTTTTTTTTTTTTTCCCGGGGGTTGTTTTTTTTACCCCAAAGGGGGAAATTCCCCCTGGAGCGGTTTTCTTTTTTTCCCCTTTTAAAATGGTATGGCCTTAAAATATTTTTTTTTGGAAAGGGGGGGGGGAAAAAAAAAAAAAAAATTAAAAAGGGGGGGGGAATAAATTTTTTATTAATCCTTCTTTTCCCCCTTCCTTTCCCTTCCCCCTTTTCCTTTCTTTACCTTTTTTCGGGTTCAAAAAAACCTTCTTTTCCCTCCCCTTTTTCCCCTTCCCCTTCCCCTTTTCTCTTTCCTTTTCTCTTTCTTCCCCCAAAACTTTTTTCGGGGTAAAATTTTAATTTAAATTTCTTTATTTTTTTTTTCTTTTTTTATCGATCTTTCTTTTTTTTCTTCTTTTTTTTTTTTTTTTTTTCCCCCCGGGGTTTCTTTTGTTTTTATTTTTTTTTTTTTGTTTTTTTCCTGGGTTTTTTTTTTTTGTTTTTTTTCCCTTTTTCTTTTTTTTTTTTTTTCTTTTTAAATTTTCTCCCTTTTTTTTTCTTTTTTTTTTTTTTTCCCCTTTTTTTTCCCCCCCCCCCCCTTTTTTTTCCCCCAAAAATTTCGAAATTTTTTTTAATTTTTTTTTTATTTAAAACAAAGAAAAATATTTAAAAAATTTTTGGGTTTTGGGTTTTTTAAATTTTTTTTTTTTTTTTTTTTTGGGGGGGTTTGGGTGTGTTGGTGTTTTTGGGGGGTGGGGGTGGGGGGGGGGGTGGGGGTTGGTTTTGGGGGTGGGGGGTTTTGGAATTTATTTTTTTTTTTTTTTTTTTCCCCTTTTTTTCCCCCCCCCCCCCAAAAAAAAAAGGGTTTCCAAAACCCTTTGGGGGGGGGGATTTGGGGGTGGGGTGGTTTGGGGGGGTTTGGGGGGTTTGGGGGAGGGGTGTTTGTTTTTTTGGGTGGGTTTTTTTTTTTTTTTTTTTTTAATTTTTTTGGTTTTTTTTTTTTTGGGTGGGGTGGGGGTGGGGGGGTTGGTTGGGGGGGTTGGGGGGGGTGGGGTGGTGGTGGGGTGTGGTTGGTGGTGGGGGTGGGGGGGGTTTTGGGGTGGGGTTTGGGGGGGGGTTTGGTGGGGTGGTGGTGGGGGGGTGGTGGTGGGGTGGTGGTGGGGGGTGGTGGTGGGGGTGGGGGGGGGGGGGGGGTTTGGGGGGTTGGTGGGGGGGTGGTGGTGGTGTTGGTGGTGGGGTGGTGGGGGGTGGTGGGGGGTGGGGTGGGGGTGGGGGGGAGGGGTTGGGTGGTGGTGGTGGTGGTGGTTTGGGTGGTTGGGTGGTGGTGGGGGGTGGGGTGGGGGTGGGGTTTTTTTATTTTTGGGGTTTTTTTTTTTTGGGGGGTTTTTGGGGGTGGGGGGGGGGGGGGGGGGGGGGGGGTGGGGGGTGGGGGGGTTTGTGGGGGGGTGGGGGGGTGGGGTGGGGGGGGGGGTTTGGTGGGGGGGTGGGGGGGAAAAGGGTTGGGGGGGGTTTTAAAACCCCCCCCCGGGGGGGGGTTCATTGGGGGGGGTTTTTTTTTTTTTCCATACAAAAAAATTTTTTTTAAAAAATTTAAAATAAAAAAAGGGGGTAGGGGGGGGGGGGGGGGGGGGAGGGAGAGAGGAGGAAAAAGGAGAGAGGAGAGAGGGAGGAGAAGAGAAAAGGGGGGAAAAAAAAAAAAAAAAAAAAAAGAGGAAAGAGAGAGAAAAAGGGAGGGAAAAGGGAGAGAGAAAGAAAAGGGAGAGAGAGGAGAGGAAAGGGGGGAGAGAGGAGAGGAAAAGAAAAAATTTTAATTTTTGGGGTTTTTAAAATTCACATGATTAAAATAAAAATGCCAAAGCACGCCTACATTTTTTCCCAAAGGATGTATTGTTGGAGTGTAAAAAAAGCCCTGTGATTACAACATATGACTGAAATTTTGGAACTTTTTTAGTTAGTTTTACCATCAATAAAAACCACTGGAACCATTTGTCAAGGTTTTTCATCACCAATCATATAATTACTTTATTATTACCATCATTTCCAAGAAAAATCCAACAAACCAAACAGTATTTTTGTTTTCTTTTAAAATAAGAAGAATTGGAACTTAGAGTGTTTTTTATCATCATATCATCATTAAACATATTTAAAAAACTTTTATTATTATCATCATTACCAAGATATTCCCACACAAAGCAGCAGCTATTTTCGTCTTTCTTACAAAAAATCTGAGTGAAATCCTCTCCCCTTTTTTTTTTGCTAGATGAAAGGGGTCGCTTCAATACCCCTAAATTTAAATGCCATTTACGCTTTATTTGCTTTATTCATTATCCACACACAAAAAAAAAATTTTGAAGCTCATTACCTGTTCTTTACTCATCTCCTCTTTTTTTCTTTCTTTCTTCTCCCTCTCTAATCACTCTCCCTTTCTCCTTCTCACTCTCTCTACCCTTTCTTTCTTTTTTCTCCACTCTCCCCTTTTTTCTCTCCTCTCCTCTCCTTCTCTCTCTCTCTTTCTCTTCCTTCTCTCTCCCCCTCTCTCTCCCCTCTCTTCTCCTTTTCCTTTTCTTTTTATTATTTCCACCTTTTTCTCTCTCATTATACAGCGAAGAAATAAATTACGAATTGTATTGAATTGAAACTGATCAAGCCTTTTCTCTCTAAGTCAATAAATAGCTTGAGGAAAGTAATCTAGTCTTCCAAGCTTGATTAATACCAGCACCAGAATCACTTTTACGAGCATAATTAATTAGGAAACGCGAAGAAGAGAAAAGCCTGTTAACAGAACCGGAAAGTGTAGTTAAGAGAAGCTACAAAATTTCGCTGGCATAGTTTGCTTTACATTTAACCTCTTGAGACCCAGTACGTAATTTCCATTGTAATTTGGGGTACAGTTAGACGATTTTTAGTGAGTATAAGCAATATTTTATAGTTATGACCTGTTTAGTATCCTTATCGACTAACTCATTTGGTATATTCAGTTACTTTTCTTAATTTTATGGCTAACAACATATGATTTTTTATAGCAAAGGGAAGATCTGGGCGTGAAGGGGTTGATAAACGTATAGTTAGAAAACATTTTTATTCAATAGTTTGCAAGTATTTTTATATTTAACTTTTACGTTATCCTATGCATCTTATTACATGTCCATTATCTACGGTAGTTAATCGTGTATATAGTTTGCTTTACACTTAACTTAATCCCTTGAGGCCCAGAGCGTAATTTCCATTGTAATTTGGGTACCATTTGATGATTTTTAATGAATATAAGCAATGTTTTATAGCTATGACCTGTTAAATATCCTTGCCCATTAGCTAATTTGGTTTATTTAGTTACTTTTTCGTAGTTTTATGGCTAATAACAGACGATTTCATATAGCAAAGGAAAGATCTGGGCGTGAAGTGGTTAAAAAACATATAGGTAGAAAGCATTTTTTGTCTTTAGTTTAAACGCATTTTATGATTTAACTATTACCTCTAATAAACATCTCATTACAATCACGTTATTTACTGTAGAGTCGATAATACACCTCATAAATAATTAGGTTTATATATTATACAGAATTAGTATTAAATTATCATAAAAGGATTATTATTAGATATACTTTAGGCTTTTAGGTATATATTTCAATCAATAATTATAACACATAGAAAAATAAATACTTGGTTGGGCAGCGGCAGACCTAATCACCAGCCCGTCATTAAGGTCTAGTAAGGGAACCAGAGCGAGTTAATGAACGTGCAATGTTTCAGGATGTTTATGTATTTTGTATCCACCCACACTGTGATTTATGTATTTTGTATCCACCCACACTGTGATTTATGTATTTTGTATCCACCCGCACTGTGATTTATGTATTTTGTATCCACCCGCACTGTGATTTGTGTATTTTGTATCCACCCGCACTGTGATTTATGTATTTTGTATCCACCCGCGCTGTGATTCATGTATTTTGTATCCACCCGCACTGTGATTTATGTATTTTGTATCCACCCGCGCTGTGATTGATGTATTTTGTATCCACCGCGCTGTGATTTATGTATTTTGTATCCACCCGCGCTGTGATTTATGTATTTTGTATCCACCCGCACTGTGATTTATGTATTTTGTATCCACCCGCGCTGTGATTCATGTATTTTGTATCCACCCGCACTGTGATTTATGTATTTTGTATCCACCCGCGCTGTGATTTATATATTTTGTATCCACCCGCGCTGTGATTTATATATTTTGTATCCACCCGCGCTGTGATTTATGTATTTTGTATCC
>JACEEZ010004305.1:683781-688781 GCA_016584305.1 Chionoecetes opilio | reverse complement strand
TCACCATACGAACCTACAGGCTTAAATATTTTTTTTATTATACTATGTTCTTTCCTAACTTAACCTAATCTAACCTCACCTAACCTAACCTAACCTCATCTCACCTAACCTAGCCTAACCTAACTTAGCCTAACCTAACCTCACCTCACCTCACCTAACCTCACCTAACCTAACTTAGCCTAACCAAACCTAACCTAACCCAATCTAACCTCACCTCACCTCACCTCACCTCACCTCACCTCACCTCACCTCACCTAGCCTAACCTAACTTAGCCTAACCAAACCTAACCTAACCTAACCTAACCTAACCTAATCTAACCTAACCTAACCTAACCTAACCTAACCTAACCTAACTTAGCCTAACCTAACCTAACCTAACCTAACCTCACCTCACCTCACCTACCTCACTTTACCTTACGAACCTATAGGCAAAATGTTTGTTTATTATATTCATGTCCTTTCTTTTCCTGTTTATGTACATAGTCTCAAAAAGAAAAAAAAATAGTCCCTGAGGAGTATGTATCTAAATATGAAACACACGACAATTAACCCCTTGAGACCAAGAACGTAATTTCCATTGTAATTTGGGTACCTTAAGGCAATTTTTAGTGAGTATAAGCAATATTTTATAGATATGACCTGTTGAGTATCCTTGTCGACTAACTAATTTGGTATATTCAGTTAGTTTTCGTAATTTTATGGCTGACAACAGACGATTTTATATAGCAAAGGAAAGATCTGGGCGTGAAGGGGTTAAATAGGAACACAAAAACACGAAACAATCAATGAAAAATATAACAAGAATTTGAGCATTAAGGAAAGACACATGAACGAATAAATAAAAAATGAAAACATAGACAAACAGATTGATCAAATAAATAATAAACCAACCAACCAACAAATAAACAAAAATCATACATAAATACCCACGTCAATAAATAATAAACCAAACAACAAACAAACAAACAAAATCATACATAAATACCCACGTCAGTAAATAATAAAACATAAATATTCATAAGTAAACAAACCTAGAGGCAGGTAAGTAAGTAAACAATTCAGTAACATAAACACTTGACAAACAGACATAAATCGGCCTTTTGTAGAATTTCTGTTTCTTTCTCCCTTCACATCTTCCCTAAAATGTACGAAAGAGACCATTATCTCTCCCTGGACTCATTTTTCTCTCTTTCGACCTTTTTTTACCCTAGACCGATGGAGGGAAGGAGGGAAGGAGAGAGGAAAGGAGGGAAGGGAGGTAGGGAGAGGCAAGTGGTTATGGGAAGGAGAGGAGGAGGAGGAGGAGGAGGAGGAGGAGGAGGAGGAGGAGGAGGAGGAGGAGGAGGAGGAGGAGGAGGAGAAAGGAGGAGAGAGGAGGAGGAGAAGGAGGAGAGGAGGGGGGAAGGAGGAGGAGGTGGAGGGGTGGGTGAAATAGAAGGGGAGTGGATAGGGTAGGGATAGGATAGGAGGAGTGGATAGGAGTGGATAGGAGGAGGAGGAGGAGGAGGAGGAGGAGGAGGAGGAGGAGGAGGAGGAGGAGGAGGAGGAGGAGAAGGAGGAAGAGGAGGAGGAGGAGGAGGAGGAGGAGGAGGAGGAGGAGAGTCGAATGGTGTGAGGAAAGGATGAACAGAATAAAAATGTTTAGAAGAAGCGAAGATGGATGAGTTTTATGTTATATTCTTTGTTTCTCTCATCCGTTGCTCTCATTGGCTGTAAAGGAAAAGAGGAAGAAAAGAGAGGATGAGGAAGGTGTCTTAAGAGAAAAAAGGCGCTGAAGAGAAGGAGGAAGAGGAGGAGGAGGAGGAGGGGGAGGAGGAGGGGGAGGAGGGGAGGAGGAGGAGGAGGGAGGAGGAGGAGGAGAGATAGTTGGTAGTTGTTAAGAGGGTTTAAGAGGAAAGGGAGAAGTAATGAGTGAGAGTGATGAGAAAGGGGATGAAGAAGTGGGGGAAATTAAGAAGGAAGGATGAAGATAGCGATAGAAGGAGAGAGAGAGGAATAGTAGGCGTAAAGAAGAGGAAGAAGAGGAGGAAAGAAGAGGAAGAAGAGGAGTAAAGAAGAGGAGTAAAGAAGAGGAAGAGGTGGAGTAAAGAAGAGGAAGAAGAGGAGTACAGAAGAGGAAGAAGAGAAGTAAAGAAGAGGAAGAAGAGGAAGTAAAGAAGAGGAAGAGGAGGAGTAAAAAAGAGGAAGAAGAGGATTAAAGAAGAGGAAAGAGGAGGCTAAAGAAGAGGAAAGAGGAGGCTAAAGAAGAGGAAAGAGGAGGCTAAAGAAGAGGAAAGAGGAGGCTAAAGAAGAGGAAAGAGGAGGCTAAAGAAGAGGAAGAAGAGGAGGCTAAAGAAGAGGAAGAAGAGGAGTAAAGAAGAGGAAGAGGAGTAAAGAAGAGGAAGAAGAGGAGTAAAGAAGAGGAAGAAGAGGAGTAAAGAAGAGGAAGAAGAGGAGAAAGAAGAGGAAGAGAGAAGTAAAGAAGAGGAAGAAGAGGAGTAAAGAAAGGAAGAAGAGGAGTAAAGAAGAGGAAGAAGAGGAGTAAAGAAGAGGAAGAAGAGGAGGATGGTAAAGAAGAGGAGGATGAGGAGTAAAGAAGAGGAAGAAGAGGAGGTAAAGAAGAGGAAGAAGAGGAGTAAAGAAGAGGAAGAAGAGGAGGAAAGAAGAGGAAGAAGAGGAGTACAGAAGAGGAAGAAGAGGAGTAAAGAAGAGGAAGAAGAGGAGTAAAGAAGAGGAAGAAGAGGAGTAAAGAAGAGGAAGAAGAGGAGTAAAGAAGAGGAAGAAGAGGAGTAAAGAAGAGGAAGAAGAGGAGTAAAGAAGAGGAAGAAGAGGAGTAAAGAAGAGGAAGAAGAGGAGTAAAGAAGAGGAAGAAGAGGAGTAAAGAAGAGGAGTAAAGAAGAGGAAGAGGAGTAAAGAAGAGGAAGAAGAGGAGTAAAGAAGAGGAAGAAGAGGAGTAAAGAAGAGGAAGAAGAGGATAAAGAAGAGGAAGAAGAGGAGTAAAGAAGAGGAAGAAGAGGAGTAAAGAAGAGGAAGAAGAGGAGTAAAGAAGAGGAGTAAAGAAGAGGAAGAGGAGTAAAGAAGAGGAAGAAGAGGAGTAAAGAAGAGGAAGAAGAGGAGTAAAGAAGAGGAAGAAGAGGAGTAAAGAAGAGGAAGAAGAGGAGTAAAGAAGAGGAAGAAGAGTGTAAAGAAGAGGAAGAAGAGGAGGTAAAGAAGAGGAGAAGAGGAGTAAAGAAGAGGAAGAAGAGGAGTAAGAAGAGGAAGAAGAGAGTAAAGAAGAGGAGTAAAGAAGAGGAAGAGGGAGTAAAGAGAGGAAGAAGAGGAGTAAAGAAGAGGAAGAAGAGGAGTAAAGAAGAGGAAGAAGAGGAGTAAAGAAGAGGAAGAAGAGGAGTAAAGAAGAGGAAGAAGAGGTGTAAAGAAGAGGAAGAAGAGGAGTAAAGAAGAGGAAGAAGAGGAGTAAAGAAGAGGAAGAAGAGGAGTAAAGAAGAGGAAGAAGAGGAGTACGAAGATAGGAGGAAGAGGATAAAGGGCGAGGAGGACAATGATGAAGACAAGGAGGAAGAGGACGAGGACAGAGAATAACGAGGACAAAGAAGAGGACAGGCCAAGGATGTCCTCGAGCGCTGTTTTGTCCTCGAGTTAAAAAAAGATAAAAGTAATTTCCTTGAAGGTGTTGAACGAGAGGCAATGATTAATGTTTTTCTATATTAATTATTTTCTCTCACTAGTTGTTGTTTTTTCGTCCCCACAACACACCCACACACACACCTACACACACACACACACACCCACCCACACCTACACACCTACACCCACAACCACACACACACACACCTACACCTACACCCACACCCACCTACACACACACCCACCCACATACACACACCCAACACCGACATCCACCCACACATACACACACCCACACACCCACACCCACACACACCTACACACACACACACACCCACACAACACCCACATACCGACATCCACCCACACATACACACACCCACACACCCACACCCACACACACCAACACACACCCACACCCACACACACCACCACAACCACACACCCACATACACCAACACACTACACAACCACACACAAAAACCACACCACACACAACACACTACACACACCACACACAAACACACACGCACACACATACACAACACACACACACACACACACACACACACCCACCTACACCCACACCCACACACACCTACACACACACCCACACACACACACACACACACTACACCCACACCCACACCCACCTACACCCACACACACACACACCACCACACACACACACACACACACACAGTTGCTAGGATACTCGCGGTGAATTTTTTTTTTTTGTGTTTACGAAGAGACACTACGTACTCTTATTACTTCTCTCTCTCTCTCTCTCTCTCTCTCTCTCTCTCTCTCTCTCTCTCTCTCTCTCTCTCTCTCTCTCTAAGTGTCTGTATCCTTTCTCCGATATAAGAAAAATTCCGCACGCTCTAAAATGGTCGATCTTGTGTTGTTTTTCTCTCCTTCCTTCCTTCGCCTTCAAATACGGAGCCTCTGGTCATCTCATGCATAAAATTGACCCTTGTTTATAGGGGATTCTGCCTCATATCTTTTTTCCAGGGTGGCATTTATCGAACCTTATTCTTCGATTCAATCTTATTTTTCATCTCATCAACTACTAAACTTGACACATCTACGTAATTATTAAGAAACATTTATATTTCTGTGACACTTTTGTTACTTAACTAAATGACCAAAATGACCTTTTTATTCATTTTGTGTATTTAGAAAGTGAGAAAAGAGGATGTGGTAGGATGGATGAGAGAGAGAGAGAGAGAGAGAGAGAGAGAGAGAGAGAGAGAGAGAGAGAGAGAGAGAGAGAGAGAGAGGAGAGAGAGAGAGAGAGAGAGAGAGGTATTGGAGTATCGGCTGGCAAGGCTGTGAGGAGGGAATTAATCAGGGAAGAAGGGAAGAGGGGGAGTAATGGAGGAAGGGTGAATGGA
>JACEEZ010004305.1:671281-678781 GCA_016584305.1 Chionoecetes opilio | reverse complement strand
AAGAAGACAACCAGAAAAAAAAAATAGCCAGAGGTGGATGAGACAAGGTACGTAGCGCTTGGACAAGGGATGAAAACAAGGACTGACACGTGTGAGATAGTGGAAAAGGTTTTGACAAGGCAGGTGGCAAGGATAACAAGAGTAATGACAAGGGGAGGTGAAGGGATGGTAGATGGCAAGGATAACAAGAGTAATGACAAGGGGAGGTGAAGACAAGGCAGGTAGCAAGGATAACAAGAGTAGTGACAAGGGGAGGTGAAGACAAGGCAGGTAGCAAGGATAACAAGAGTAGTGACAAGGGGAGGTGAAGGGATGGAAAGGGATGGCAAGGAAAACAAGAGTAGTGACAAGGGGAGGTGAAGCAAGGCAGGTAGCAAGGATAACAAGAGTAGTGACAAGGGGAGGTGAAGACAAGGCAGGTAGCAAGGATAACAAGAGTAGTGACAAGGGGAGGTGAAGGGATGGTAGATGATTTAGGGAGAGACAGAAGACGTGATAGGGAATTATGTTTAACGAGACTGCAGTAAAGGGAGGGTGAAGGGAGATTAAGTAAAAGGAGGAGGAGGAGGAGGAGGGGGAGGAGGAGGAGGAGGAGGGGGAGGAGGAGGAGGAGGAGGAGGAGGAGGAGGAGGAGGATGGGGTGATGATGATGATGAGGAGGAGGAGGAGGAGGAGGAGGAGGAAAGGTATAGCGAGATTATCTGAAGGAAAGAAGTGATAGAGAAAAAGAAGAAAAATATAATTGGGGCAAGAAAGGAAGGAAGGGAGGAGGAAAATTGGTACGTGGGTGTTATGATGGTATAAAGAGAGAGAGAGAGAGAGAGAGAGAGAGAGAGAGAGAGAGAGAGAGAGAGAGAGAGAGAGAGAGAGAGAGAGAGAGAGCAGCTCATGAAAAACATAAGCTTTAAACAAATACTAAAAAACATATAACGAAGAGTAAAGGAAGGATTCTGTTTTCATTTTGTTCTTGTTAAAACTAAAACATATTCTTTTGTAATAACATCTTAGAACCTCACGTATGTACTATTTGTGAAGTGTACTGTGCTGTGGTGTGCTATGTTTGTGTGAGAGAGAGGTAGATAGATAGATAATAGAAAAGAGAGAGAAGAGAGAGAGAGAAGGAGAAGAGAGAGATAGAGAGAGAGGAGAGAGAGAGAGAGGAGAGAGAAGGAGAGCGAGAAGAGAGAGAGAGAGAGAGAGAGAGAGAGAGAGTGTGTATGTGTGTCTGTTTTAGTCTAAGATAAGAAAAAAAACTTCCTCTCTGCCTGATTCACTCTCACTGCACTTTTCCTCCAATATACCCTAAGGTCGCCATCACGAGAGGGTTATGGACAAATCAGACTGAGACCCTGGCGAGAGGAGACGAGAAGGAGGCGGCAGGGGAGGGGGGGGGGCGGTAGGGGCGGGAGGGGCGGGAGGGGCGGGGGGAGGGAGGTGGACGGCTGGTTTATAAGGGAACGAAGGAAGAGCTTTGAGGATGAAGGATCAGAGGAAAGTGAATGTGGTGGTTGTTCTCTTGCCTTCTTGTGTAGGATTCGCCTTTTAGAGTGTGATGGGAGATAGGGGAGATAGGGGAGATGGGAGATAGGGGAGAGCGGGCAGGTTGCATCGAGGGTAGGTTGCATCATTGCCTCTTAACTCGCATTCACTTTTTTTTATTATTATTATTGTTGTAGTTGTAGTAGTAGTAGTTTATTGTAGTAGTTAGTAGTAGTATTAAGACGATGTACGTGTGATAACATGCGAGTTAGAGGCAATGATGCAACTACCCTCGATGCAACCTGCCCCGCTCTCCCCTACGTGGAAGTGATGCGAGGTGGTGGTGTTGTTGTTATTGCTGTTTTGGGAGATACGTGGAGATGATGCGATATGATACGGGGAGATACGGGGATGTGGTGGGTGGTGGTCTGTTGTTGTTGTTGTTATTGTTGTTGTTGTTATTGAGGGTGTTGTTGTTGTTGTTGTTGTTGTTATTGAGGGTGTTGTTGTTGTTGTTGTTCAGCAGATAATGTTCCCTTTTTTTATTTTTTTATTTGCGACAAAAAATATTGAAAAACAAGTTGAACCTAACCGAACCTATACCTAATCTAACCTTTACCTAACATATACCGAACCGAACCGAACCTTTACCTAACTGTAATATATAAAGAATGATAATAAGTAAATAAATAAATCAAGTGAGTTGCGACAGAAACGGTTGGCAGATTATTTCAAAACACATCAAAACACACCCGCAAAAAAATGATTTCGTCCACCAAAGTGAATTCGGTGTCAAATTAGAATGTGTGTTGTTGCCACCACTACCTACCTACTACCTACCACTGTCCATACCACCACCACTACCACCACCACTCACCACCACTACCACCACCACCACCACCACCACCACTCACCACTACCACTGCCCCCACCACTCACTACCACTCACCATCACTACCACCACCACCACTCACCACTCACCACCACCACCACCACCACCACCACCACCACCACTCACCACCACTCACCACTACCACTACTACCACCACTCAACCACCACCACTACCACCACTACCACCACCCAATCACCACAAAATGGCTGTCTGATAACTGCTAGCAAATAAAATAGTTATCTACATATCTACTAAATAAATACACTAACCATACATAAAAATATATTATAGGCCTAAGAAAAAGCATACTGATTTCTTTATTCATGTATTCCCTTTCTCTTTCAATATCTTTCATCCGGTAATTGAAAATCTCCCTTCTTTAATTATATAGAAAAATCAAGGCCCTTCACCATCCTAGGAACTCAACACTATATTTAAGCCTCGTTATAATTAAATTGTTCCTTCACTCACTCATTTCTTTCATCAAGTCAAAATTTCCGTCTATCAGATTAAATTTCTTTCTTCATCCGTATTATTTAATGGGAAAACACCCTTGAGACCACTACCACTACCACCACCACAACCACTACCACCACCACTCAACCACCACAACCACTACCACCGCCACCACTACTACCACCACCACTACCACCACCACTACTCACTACCCCTACTACCACCACTAATACCACCACCACCACTCACTACCCCTACTACCACCACTACTACCACCACCACCACTCAACCACCACAACCACTACCACCACTCACTACCACCACCACCACCACTCACTACCACCACCACTACCCCTACTACCACCACCACCACCACCACTCACTACCACCACCACCACCACCGCCAATACCCCTACTACCACCACCACCCCACCACCACTCACTACCACCACTACTGCCACCACTACCCCTACTACCACCACTACTACCACCACTCACCACCACCACCACCACTATAATAACTCGGTCGCCCCCACACACTCTACCGCATTAACCGAGAACCTTGAAAACAGGGAGAAGGTAAAGCTGAAAAGGCGGGAGTGTGGAATAAACGAGGATTTAAAAAGTTGGAATGAACTGAACACGCGGCCCCACCTGCCCTTAAGGACCCCTCAGACTTACGACGAATGGGGTGAAGGGGTGAAGGGATGAAGGGGTGAAAAGGAGCTGGGGTGAAAGGATGAAGGGATGAAGGGGTGAAAGGGTGAAGGGGTGAAAGGGTGAAGGGGTGAAAGCATGGAGGTAGTATGGGTGGAGACGCCCTGAGCCGCGCGGTCTTTGTTGTCCTGTGAAGCCAGCGCTCTCCCCCGTCCGCCACACTGCTGTGGGCAATGTCACTCACTGGGTGCCTGAGATACCCACTCTTTCTTTGCACTTTTTACACTGTTTGCACTTAATGATATCACGGTGTGTGAAATTATACTTCTGTGTTACTGCTAACCATATATTACATCATATTATTGCATATTATTGTATATTATTGCATATTGGGTCCCTTTACTGAATATATGCCTGGCGGTGAACTGCCTGGCTGCTTATTTATATCTCACCTGCAGCTATGTCTCAGCTACAGCCTTGATCAGTAAAATTAGATGATTACTGGCCGGGTCATTATCTGACATGATTTTTCATACCATTTTCTACCAATATTAATTACGCTACACTTGTCAATATTAAATTCCATCTGCCACCTGACTACCCACTCGCTTAACTTATCTAAGTCTCCCTGCAAACCGGTTACATCAGACTGTGACCCGATAATTCTACCTGTCTTAGTATCATCAGCAAACTTGCGTGATATCATTGCTAATCCCACTGTCTTAGTTGTTGATGCAAATATAAAATAGTAGTGGCCCCAAATTACTATAATATTACTATTAATATAAACCCTACGAACACAATCGCTAACACTTATATACTACGTATTACTACAGCTACATCACCCCCACCGCTATTACTACTATCAGTAACACAATTACCAACCCAGTGGTGCAGTAGTTATCACACTTTTCTAACAAGGTCATTGTCTTTGTTTAACAAATACATGCACGTTTGTTTGAAACATAGTTTTATAAATCAACAAATGCATAACTTACTGGTAAAATGTGATGGATGGGTCAGATTTTTTGTTTGCTTTTTCATTGCACCCAAATGCAATACAACTTTTCACCATAGCAGAACACACAAGGAGCGACACTCCTGCCTTTATTTGTCCTCACGAGGTCAATACTAAATGAAGACTGAGAGAGTATGAGTGGACGTGTAGAGAGGATTTGACCTGAGTAAGCATAGACCAACCCTTAACCCCTTCACGCCCAGATCTTTCCTTTGCTATAAATAATTGTCTGTTGTTAGCCATAAAATAAAGAAAAGTAACTGATATACCAAATTAGCTAGTGGACAAGGATACTAAACAGGTCATATCTATAAAATATTGCTTATATTCACTAAAAATTTTCTAATGGTGGCAAAATTACAATGGAAATTACGTTCTGGGTCTCAAGGGGTTAAACAGATCCGCCACTCCCTTAGTTAGTAATTACCAGACTCAATTCCCTTCTTTGACCTCACCACCCCACCTTTAACAACGAAACCACCGTGCCACCCATGAAGGTAGTGTGCGAGTGGTCTTGTAGTACTCCCATACTACAGTACCTACATGGTGCCACCCCAACGTAGCAAAACTTATACCCACAAACCCGAGAGACCTACATATATTGATATCACCATGTTATGAGATCAGTTTAATTCTTATCATGAAAATAATAACGGGAAAGAAACCCATATACTATGTGCACCTTAGAATGGACCGACGTTACTCCCAGGAATCTCAAAATATTTCCATGGGATAATTTATCTCTACTTGGCAGTAGAGTTGTGGACTTGTGGGCTCCCTTAGCCCACAACAAGATGGCTGACTGACAGTTCACTGGCTTCAACCCGCGCGGCTCAGGGCGTCTCCACCCATACTACCTCCATGGGTGAAAGGGTGAAGGGGTGAAGGAGTGAAAGGGTGAAGGGGTGAAGGGGTGAAGGGGTGCTGGGGTGAAAGGGTGAAGGGGTGAAGGGGTGCTGGGGTGAAGGGGTGCTGGGGTGAAAGGGTGAAGGGGTGAAGGGGTGCTGGGGTGAAGGGGTGCTGGGGTGAAAGGGTGAAGGGGTGAAGGGGTGAAGGGGTGCTGGGGTGTTGGGGTGAAGGGGTGCTGGGGTGAAGGGGTGCTGGGGTGAAGGGGTGCTGGGGTGAAGGGGTGCTGGGGTGAAGGGGTGCTGGGGTGAAGGGGTGCTGGGGTGAAGGGGATGCTGGGGTGTAGGGGGTGAAAAGGGGTGTTTTTTACTCCCTCCCCACTGTCCCCAGCCCTTACTCATACAAACGCCCATGCAGCTCTCTCTCTCTCTCTCTCTCTCTCTCTCTCTCTCTCTGTTTGTAATAGGAAGTTGGACCTCTCTCTCAACCCATAAAATTTAAACTTCCGTAAAACTTTTAAATTGGGCAATAAGATTTAGCGTGTTCTGACCACCTATTTCTGGACTCTACATTAAATCTCACCTTTTTATTGATAGGTGGAGATAGGAGACAATGTAGAACTCCTAATATCTAACAGTTGGTCAGTTTTTATTTTTTTATTTAATCAGTTATTAATCCTACAGATGGATTAGAAAGTAGACAAGTTGGGACAGTAAATATTCAGGATTTATAGTGTGAATTCAGTTTTCTATTTGGGTACTGTATTAGGCGTCTATTATTTAGCGTCAATTATATCTATTTAGAAACCCATTGAAACGTGTTTTAAATCCTTCACGCCCAGATCTTTCCTTTGCTATAAAAAATATAAAAAACTTTTGAGCCATAAAATTACGAAAAGTAACTAAATATACCAAATTAGCTAGTGGAAAAGGGTACTAAACAGGTCATATCTATAAAATATTGCTTCTATTAATTAAAATCGTCTAATGGTACCCAAAATACAATGGAAATTACGTTCCGAACCTCAAGGGGTTAATGTATAAGGTAGAAAGACTTAATGGTTATCCTACACCTCTCCTCCTCTACCTTATATGTTTTTATCTTCCTCTTCCACCCTATCCCACCCTTGTGTCTCCTCCTCCTCCTCCTCCTCCTCCTCCTCTTCCTTCACACTGTTCACACTTTGCCACTAAAACAAGAAAAAAATGTCTTCATACTTGAATTTCTAATGATGGCTAAAAAATACGGCACACACACACACATATAACACACACACACACACACACACACACACACACACACCACACACACACACACACACACACACAAACACGGCCATTAATCACGTGTATGGATCCGTATTTATATAGCAATTACACTTCCACAGACCAATAGAAGAGGAGGAAGAGGAGGAGGAGGAGGAGGAGGAGGAGGAGGAGGAGGAGGAGGAGGAGGAGGAGGAGGAGGAGGAGGAGGAGGAGGAGGAGGAGGAGGAGGAGGAGGAGGAGGAGGAGAAGGAGAAGGAGAAGGAGAAGAGAAGGAGAAGGAGAAGGAGAAGGAGAAGAAGAAGAAGGTGGTGGTGGTGGGTTTAGAGATTCCTAATGGCTATCGTGTCTCTGGAATGGTCAATACAACACACACACACACACACACACACACACACACACCACACACACACATACACACACACACACACACACACACAACACACTTAGCCTGTTTTTTTTAGGATTATTCAATTTAACGGGGGAGAGAGAGAGAGAGAGAGAGAGAGAGAGAGAGAGAGAGAGAGAGAGAGAGAGAGAGCACCAAGTCGTCTCAGTAGCACGCACCGTTACGTCACAGGAATGAAGCGTAAATCCAACACACACACACACATAACACACACACACACACACACTGGCCGACGCTACACTTGAGGAGGAAAACAATATTTCCTCTCTCTCTCTCTCTCTCTCTCTCTCTCTCTCTCTCTCTCTCTCTCTCTCTCTCTCTCTTCTCTCTCTCTCTTTTCTCTCCTCCTCTCCTCCACGCTCGATCGAATGATTCCTCTCTTTACTTTACGCCTGTCACACACACACACACACACACACACACACACACATACACACACACACACAACACGAAAGAAATAATCCTTAGTTAAATACA
>JACEEZ010004305.1:661281-666281 GCA_016584305.1 Chionoecetes opilio | reverse complement strand
CAATTCTTCCTTTATCTTCCTTCCTCAATCCCAATTCTTCCTTCCTCTTCCTTCCTCAATCCCAATTCTTCCTTTATCTTCCTTCCTCAATCCCAATTCTTCCTTCCTCTTCCTTCCTCAATCCCAATTCTTCCTTTATCTTCCTTCCTCAATCCCAATTCTTCCTTCCTCTTCCTTCCTCAATCCCAATTCTTCCTTCCTCTTCCTTCCTCAATCCCAATTCTTCCTTCCTCTTCCTTCCTCAATCCCAATTCTTCCTTTATCTTCCTTCCTCAATCCCAATTCTTCCTTTTTTATCTTTTTTTTTATTGTCTAAATATATAGCTTGCAAGTATTTTTCTCACTATCTTTTAACTCCTTCCCCTCTCTCCTCTCTCTCTCTCTCTCTCTCTCTCTCCTCTCTCTCTCCTCTCTCTCTCTCTCTCTCTCTCTCTCTCTCTCTCTCTCTCTCTCTCTCTCTCTCTCTCTAGCTCTCGCTCTCTTTCTCTCTCTCTCTCAAATATCGAAATGTTTTATGCTCACAACACACACACACACACACACACCACACACACAGTGCACATATTCCAGTCAGTGATTCTTTTCTGTGTGTGTGTGTGTGTGTGTGTGTGTGTGTGTGTGTGTGTGTGTGTGTGTGTGTGTGTGTGTGTGTGTGTGTGTGTGTGTGTGTGTGTGTGTGTGTGCGTGCGTGCGTGCGTGTGTGTGTGTGTGCGTACGTGTGTGTGTGTGATGTAAACATGCAACATTTTGACGAAATATTTAACAAAGAAGAAGAAAAAAAAATAACAAAAACAACAAAAGTGCAAAAACATGAAATATAAATGAAAAAAATGAAAGAATAAATAGCAGAGGAATCTAAAAGAGAAAATAACAATAAATAAAGAAGAAAAAAGAGAGAGGGAAGAGGTGATAAAACAAACTTAAATCACTGACGAGATCCAATTCGTCTCCACCCTCCTCCTCTTCTTTTACCTCCTCCTCCTCCTCCTCCTCCTCCATCCAGAGCGTGACCTGACTATCAAAGAGGCCAAATATCACCTCGGGAGAGTGTGAAAGGAGGAGGAGGAGGAGGAGGAGGAGGAGGAGGAGGAGGAGGAGGAGGAGGAGGAGAGATTGTGTTAAGGGGAAGGAAAGTGGAGAGACGAATACGAAGAGACATTGAGGGGAAAACACACACACACACACACGCACACACGCACACACGCACACACGCACACACGCACACACACACACACACACACACCAACACAACACACCACACACACACACCCCAACACACACACACGCAACACACACACACACACACACACACACACACACAACACACACACACACCACACACACACACGCACACACACACCCACACACACACACACACACACACCCCACACACCACAGGCACACACACACCACACCACCCACACCCCACACACACACACACGCACAGGCACACACACACGCGCACACACACATGCAATACCTCTTTTCACATGGGCAAATTATTCAGTAAGAGATCAAAGCAATAATTTCCTTTACATTATTTTAATAACCAGTGAGTTTTATCAGTCATTATCATTATTATTATTATTATTATTATTATTATTATTATTATTATTGTTGTTATTAGTCTCAACCCTAATTAATAACAAATATTTAGTTAATAAGATAAGTTCTGACGCTTGTGACAGCTTGGTAATTAGTATGTATAGGTGTGTGTGTGTGTGTGTGTGTGTGTGTGTGTGTGTGTGTGTGTGTGTGTGTGTGTGTGTGTGTGTGTGTGTGTGTGTGTGTGTGTGTGTGTGTGTGTGTGTGTGTGTGTGTGTGATAATGATAGTAATAATAATCCACACGAATTTCCATCTTTTCCTCCTCTTTCCTCTCTTCTTTTGTCATCTTAACTCATTGTCTTCCCCTCCTCCTCTTCCTCCTCCTTCTATCTATACGCTTTGTTCTCTTCCACTTTTGTAATTTTCAACTCTCTCTCTCTCATTCTCGTTTCCCTCGTCTTCCTCCTCATTCGCAGTTATTCTTTTTTTATCTTCCTACTCCTCCTCCTCCTCCTCCTCCTCCTCCTCCTCCTCCTTTCATATTGCTGCTTGCGTCCTTTTGTATATATATATTCATTGTTTCTCTCCTCTCTCTCGCAAGCGGAGGAAAAACAGTCTCTCGAAGAAAGATTACGTGAGGCAGAAATGAGGGAAAATCTCTCTCTCTCTCTCTCTCTCTCCTCTCTCTCTCTCTCTCTCTCTCTCTCTCTCTCTCTCTCTCTCTCTCTTGTTGCTAGAGGAAATGAAAATGTGAAAGAAGAGACGTAAAAATAATATTAATGAAAGCAATAAAAGAAAGATAATATAACTGTAATAAAAAGAATGAACAGAGGAAACGAGAAAAATATATCTTGTAAATGAGAGAGAGAGAGAGAGAGAGAGAGAGAGAGAGAGAGAGAGAGAGAGAGAGAGAGAGAGAGAGAGAGAGAGAGAGAGAGAGAGAGAGAGAGAGAGAGAGAGTGCAAAAGCTCCTTAAAGGTGAGATATGTGTGTGTGAGAGAGAGAAAGAGAGAGAAAGAGAGAGAGAGAGAGAGAGAGAGAGAAAGAGAGAGAGAGAGAGAGAGAGAGAGAGAGAGAGAGAGAGAGAGAGAGAGAGAGAGAGAGCTACCAACTTCACATCTCAGTATGCTGGTGAGGGGTAACATCTGCCTCTCTCTCTCTCTCTCTCTCATAAACTGCAAACGAACAGACAGAATGACAGGGACAGAATGATGATGATGATGATGATGAAGAGGAGAGGAGAGGAAGAGAAGAGGAGGAGGAGGAGGAGGGAGGAGGAGGAGGAGGAGAAGAGGAGAGGAAAAAGAAAAAAATAATAAACAAAGAATTCACACACACAAATATTAATAGGGGGGGGTGTTTTGGGTGGTTTTGGTTTTTTGTTGTGGGGTGTGTGTTGGGGTTTTTTTGGGGGGTGTGTGTTGTGTGTGGTGTGTGTGGTTTTGGTGGTGGGGGGTGTGGTGTGTGTTTGTTTGTGTGTGTGTGGATGCTAAAGCTCCATCTCCCTCTCTCCCTTCCCCCTTCCTCCTTTTTCCCCTTTACTAGGGCCATCCCTCAACCAGAAGGAGGGAAGAGGGGAGGGAGGGGGAGGGGGGGGGGAGGGGGAGAAGGAGGAGGGAAAGAGGGAGGGAAGGAGAGAGGGAGGGATGGGGGAGGGAGGGGGGGGAAGGAAGGAAGGATGGGAGGGATATAGAAGGGGAATGAGAGGGAGGAGGGGTGGGGAATGGAGGGGGGAGGGGGAGGAAGAGGGGGAAGAGGAAAGGGAAAAATGGTGAGGATAAAAGGAAGATGGAGGTGGAAGGAAGGCAGGGAAAAATGTGAAAGAAAAAAAAAAATGAAGGACTAAGGGGAAAAAATTGAAGAAAGAGAAGAGAGGGAGGAGGAGAGAGAAAAGGGGGGAAGGGAGAGATAGAAAGAGGAGAGAAAGAGAGGAGAGAGAGGGGAAAAACAAAGGGGAACCGGGGAAAAATTTTATGACAAATTTCCCCCTTTGTTTTTTTTTTTTCTGCCCTTTTTTTTTTGCTTTCTCTCGTCCCCCTTTTTTTATCCCTTTCCCTCTCTCCCTCTTCCTCTCCTTCCCTTCCCTCCTCCCCCCTCCCTTCCCCCCTTTTTCCCTCCCTCCCCCCCTCCCCCTCCTCCCCTCCTCCCCCCCCCCCTCCCCTCTTTTTCCTTTTTTCTTCCTCCTCTCTCTCCTCCCCTCTCTCCTTCCGCCGCCTCTCTCCTTCCTCCTCCCCTTCCCACAACGGTGCAGGAGTCTAATTATAGTCCCAACAGGTGCAAATCAATGTGAAGAGAGAGGAGAGAGGAGCGAGAGATAGAGGAGAGAGAGAAGAGGAGAGAGAGGAGAGACCAGAGAGATAGAGAGAGGAGAGAAGAGGAAGAGAGAGAGGAGAGAGAGAGAAGAGAGAGAGATGAGAGAGCGAGAGAGTAGAGAGAGAGAGAGTTCCCGTCAGGTGCTACATGGTTGTCACAAACATAGAATAGTGGAGAGAGGAGAGAGAGAGAGAGAGAGAGAGAGAGAGAGCAGAGAGAGGAGAGAGAGAGAGAGAGAGAAGAGAGAGATAGAGAGAGAGAGAGAGAGAGAGAGAGGAGAGAGAGAGAGAGAGAGAAAAAAAAAACAGGGGAAGAAAAAGACGAAATAAGAGTGAAATTAGAGAGAGGAGTAAAGGAGAAGTGAGAAGGAAGGAAGGAAGGAAGGAAGGAAGGAAGGAAGGAAGGAAAGAAGGAAGGAAAGAAGGAAAGAAGGAGGGAGGAAAGGAACGTGAGAATTTACATAAATCTCTCTCTCTCTCTCTCTTCCTCTCTCTCTCTCTCTCTCCCTCCTCCCTCGTCCTCTCTCTCTCCCCTCAACCTCTCTCCTACACCACCAGCGCTCGTGCTCTCTCTCCTCCTCTCTATCGTCTCTCTCTCTCCTCTCCTCTCTCTCCTCCCTTCCCTCTCACCCGCCCCCCCCCTCACAGCCTCCCCTCCTTCCTCCTCCTCCTCTCCTCTCTCTCTCTCTCTCTCTCTCTCTCTCTCTTCATATTAGCATGTATCAAAAGCGCAAACGAAAGACTTAATCAACATGCAATTTAATCCTCGCAAAAAAGTGTGTCAATCGGATGAATTTCTTTGCTTCATTTCACTGCTAACAACGAGGAATGATGTATTTTTTTCTCTGTAACGAATAGTCAGCTAATTAACCAGCCATGCCATACAGACAGACAGATAGACAGACATAAATAGATAGATAGACAGGCAGACACAGACAGACAGATACATAAATAGATAGATAGATAGACAGGCAGACAGACAGACATAAATAGATAGATAGACAGGCAGACAGAGACAGATAGACATAAATAGATAGATAGACAGGCAGACAGATACAGACATAAATAGATAGATAGACAGGCAGACAGACACATAGACATAAATAGATAGATGACAGTCAACAGATAACAACATAAATAG
>JACEEZ010004305.1:636281-656281 GCA_016584305.1 Chionoecetes opilio | reverse complement strand
TGTGTGGTGTCTGTTGTTGTGTGTCTGTGTGTGTGTCTGTGTGTGTGTGTCTGTGTGTGTGTCTGTGTGTGTGTGTTGTGTGCATGTGTGTCTGTGTGTGTCTGTGTGTGTCTGTCTGTGTGTGTCTGTGTGTGTCTGTCTGTGTGTGTGTGTGTGTGTGTGTGTGTGTGTGTGTGTGTGTGTGTGTGTGTCTGTGTGTGTGTGTGTGTGTGTGTGTGTGTGTGTGTGTGTGTGTGTGTGTCTGTGTGTGTATCTGTGTGTGTGTCTGTGCGTGTGGTCTGTGCTGTGTGTGTGTGCGTGGGTGTGGTGTGGTGTCGTGTGCGTGTTGCGTGTGGTGTGTGTGTGTGTGTGTGTGTGTGTGAGGAGAAAACTGAGGAATTAATAGCAGAGGAGAAATAATGACAATAATAAAAATAATAATAATAATACAAATGATAATAATAGTAATCGGTGATAATAATAATAAAAAATAATAATAATAATAATAAATGAGGAAGAGAAGAACGAGGAAAACGAGGTAACTGAGGAACTAGGAGGAAGAAAAGGAGAAAGAGGAGGAGGAGGAGGAGGAGGAGAGAAGGGCTAACACGAAGAGACGGAGAGACGAAAGATGGAGAGATAAGAGGGATGGGAGGATGGAGATGGAGAGACAGAGGGAGGAGAGATGGAAAGATAGAGGGAGGGGAGGGAGGAGAGATGGAGAGACAGAGGGAGGAGGTAACCATCAGGTGAGGCGAGGTGAGGGACAGGTTGCCATGGTAACACTTAATGGAGTACGGCGGTGGAGGTATGGGGGTGGGGGGGAAGGGAGGGAGAGGAGGAAAGAGGAGGGGGGGGAGAAGATGAGAGGAAGGGAGGGGAGGTCTAGGTGAGGCGAGGTGAGGGACAGGTTGCCATGGTAACACTTTAATGACGTCATCCTTATGGCGCGATGTGATTGGTCCGTTGGCGCTGGTTGTGGGTGGTGGAAGGGAAGGGGAGGGGAAGGGATGGGGGGGGGGGGGTGAGGGTTTTAAGGGATGGGGGAGAGGTGTGTGTGTGTGTGCGCGTGTGTGTGTGCGTGCGTGTGCGTGTGCGTGTGTCTGTGCGTGTCTGTGCGTGTCTGTGCGTGTCTGTGCGTGTCTGTGCGTGCCTGTGTGTGTGTGTCTGTGTCTGTGTGTGTGTCTGTGTGTCTGTGTGTCTGTCTGTGTGTGTCTGTCTGTGTGTGTGTCTGTCTGTGTGTGTCTGTGTGTGTGTGTGTCTGTGTGCGTGCGTGCGTGCGTTTTCTGTTGTATGAATTAAAAAATGAAATAAAGACTGAAATAGACTGAGAGAAAGATTGGCGAGACTACCACCCACCGTCGCCATAGCTGAGAGAAGCCCCCCCTCTCTCTCTCTCTCTCACACACACACACACTAGCTCATTAAAGTACAAAAATGTGTCTATGGCAATTTGGAACATTTTAAGATTTCGATGTAAAATTTTCGATCTCTTCTTCGATTAAATAATTAGATTTTTTATTTGTTTCTCAGTGTGTGTGTGTGTGTGTGTGTGTGTGTGTGTGTGTGTGTGCGCGCGTTTGCATGTGTGTGTGTGCGTGTGTGTGTTTGCATGTGTGTGTGCGTGTGTGTGTTTGCGTGTGTGTGTTTGCATGTGTGTGTGTGCGTGTGTGTGTGTGTGTTTGCATGTGTGTGTGCGTGTGTGCGTGTGTGTGTGCATGTGTGTGTGTGCGTGTGTGTGCGTGCGTGGTGTGTGTGTGCGTGTGTGTGTGTGTGCATGTGTGTTGGTGTTTTGCGTGCGTGTGTGTGTGCGTGTGTGTGTGTGCATGTGTGTGTGCATGTGTGTGTGCGTGTGTGTGTTTGCGTGTGTGTGTGTGCGTGTGCGTGTTTGCATGTGTGCGTGCGTGCGTGCGTGCGTGCGTGTGTGTTTGCGTGTGTGTTTGCGTGTGTGTTTGTGTGTGTGTTTGTGTTTGCGTGTTTGCGTGTGCGCGCGTGTCTGTGTGTGTGTGTGTTTCCGTGTGTGTGTCTGTGTCTGTGTGTGTCTGTGAGTGTCTGAGTGTCTGTGCGTGTCTGTGAGTGTGTATTCATCTAGTTGTATTTTACAGGGCCTGAGCAACGCTCGTATGGTCCCGTCTCCAAACTAACATTTATTTTTCTCATTCATCCTTAGTGCTTAGTGTTGGCCGAAGCCACCACCCCGGGAGGCGGGTCACAAATCCCCGGCTAACAACCGGTACCCATTCACTGCTGGGTGGACAGGGGCTCGGGTTTTAAGAAGACCGCCCGTCTATCTTCGCTCCGCCCGGGGATCGAACCCGGGACTTCTCGGTTGTGAGCCGAGCGTGCTAACCGTTACACTACGGTGTGTGCGCGCGTGTGCGTGTGTGCGTGCATGAGTGCGCGCTCCATTCCAAGGTAAATCTTTTAACATTTATAAAAAAAAATCTTTATTTAGTCCACGCTGACACATTTGACATATCTATTTATATATACATTAATCATTTGCATTTCTTATTCACGCCATTTTTTCTCCTTATCGTAAAGTTTTATAATAATTTATAACTCTTCTGGTTGTATCATCAATAGATAGGTCATACTTACAGATTTACTTATATTTCGAGGATTTACTTTTGTATGCTTAACATTAATTAAAGATGTATGACTAGTGTATTAACAAATCATAATAAGACTTTAAAATTTCAATGTAAAACCTATGCAACTAACATTAAAAAAGATCGGTAGACTCAAAATCTTTCTGAGAACAAGCCTCTTAATTACCGATACTGTAAAAAACTAATAAAAACCCTGACACTTAGTTCATCAAAGCTATGAGACTGAGGAAGACAGGGCGAGGGGGCAACATGTCTGTAGGAATGTCTGCCATCATTACGTCCTGTCTCCCGTCCACCCAGGTCTCGCCGCGGTAAAGACAGTCTTGCCCGGGGTTGCTTCCCTCTCAGTCTTTCCGAGGGCGATTCCTTTCTGAGGGTGAGCGAGTCATTCCCCTTTTTTTTTTGGCATTAAATCAATCAATCCTCTTTAGTTTCCTTTGAGGTCAAGCGTTGGTGTGGGGCAGGACAGGCGTTCCATCATCTTGGCAAGGTTCAGTATATCATAGGACACGCCTTTCAATGCTTTTCAACCTTTGGCACACAACTGCACGGATGGCTGTGACAAGACACCCCTCGAGGCTCATCAGGTATCCATGAGACACACCAGGGGCGGCTGGTGGCAGTGCAGGGCGGGCGGGGGCACGAGGGTCCCTGGCAGGTACTCCAGTCTGAGGCGGCCCCCGCACTGCGACTGCCCGTTGAAGGTGATGCGCCGGTGGGTCACTGCGATGGCGGTGGAGGTCAGGACACACCACGCCTCCCGCACCGTCAGCATCACAGAGTAGCGCCGCCCCTCCGTCAGCGTCACGGGCCGCCGGAAGAGGCAGCTGTTCCCCGCCCACACGCCCTTGGCCACGTGCCCGCCCCCCTCGTCCCACACCACCACGCTGCCCTCGCGCAGGGTGCACACGCCCGTGCTGGCCAGACGTACCACATGCACGGCGGCGCCCACCACCAGGTTCTGCACAAGGTTGAGGCTGATGCGGTCTAGGTGTTGCAAGATGAGCGGCGCGTCGACCAGCGGGTTGGTCAGCAGCACCACGCTCAGGTTGTCGCGGCGCAGTGTGGCATCGGCCGACACGAAGGTAGGCAGCGTAGCGGGGAGCGCCAGGTGCTTGAGGCCGCGCACCACCGCCAGGCACTCGGCGGGGCTCAGCAGCGCGCTCGGCTCCACCTCACTCAGGAACTCCTTGAGATCCATCGCCAAGAAACGAACGTGCGGCAGAAACTCGTCAATCACTGAGCGCACCCTTTGCCCGGCAGACATCCCCGCCGGGCTGGGGTGTGCGGGGGGCGGCGCGTTCTCCAGGTGGTGCCAGCCCCTGGGGAGGCGCGCCCCGGCAACACGGAGCGAACAGTTAAATTATCGGAAAAAGCGACAGGACTGAAGACAGAGGATAGGGTTATGTGTTCAGAGAGTGAGGGGGAACAACATGAAGGGCGAAAATGTGGAACAAGGAAAGTATTAAAAAAAATAGAATAAAATAGATGATAATATAGTTATATAGTTATATAGTTATAGATGGGAAAAGAACCTCAGTCTAGGGGCCAAAAACTGAGAAGTGTCTTTAAAATCGACTTTCGTGGTACCCATGCGGTAACAGCTTCATAATATACCATCTGAAAGGAAAATTTGTCTACTTTTCAAATCTGGCAATGAAAATTTCGAAATCGTGTAGCTTCATGGTGATTTTTTGGTTACCATGACAACCACATTACATATTTCAGACCAACATGTTTAGTCTAGTAGCCCAGTGGACCCCACGTGCACCCCCTGGACAATCTAATGAGACCTACTTTTTTAGATGCACAAAACAAAAATCAATGTTAACACTGTCAACTAATGTCCCATGGGGTTCGCCATCGTCGATCGCGAAATATTTGACTTTCTCGAAATTACCAAAATGTCCATAAAATCACAAATAATGTAGTTACAAATTTAATTTTGGTGCCCACGTGACAACAATAACATGGCCTATTGTAATAAGAACAATTAATGCAGTAATTGGTACAAGTTTAGTCATGGAACGGCAAAAACCTAAAAAAAGGCGGAAAAATTACTTCGGTTTCGCCGACAACTTTCAACATAAATGACAATAACTTCACTAATATACAACATACTGGTCTGTTTAACATATCAATCATCGTCTATTATTCCCCCATCTAATGCAGTCAAACAATTGACATACATATATGACTATCATACACTAATTGTTACCAATGTTACTCACCCCCCTAGTGAAACTTTACTTACATCAAATACATACATTCCATAAAACTGTTTTATATTAAATTTTACCAGTTAATCATGGGCAACTAGATAATACAACTTAGTATTGTTCAGTTGCCATTTGTAAACACGGTTTTGCTCTATATGTCGTGTCATATGTGCAGAGGTGGGCGCGATATTTTTTTTTGGTAGTGCGATAACGATGCTGCGATACTTTTTCCCGCTAGTTCGATACGCGATACTCCGCTACTTTTTCGGATTTTCTTAAAACGATACGCGATACTGCGATACTCCGCTACCGATACTTTTTTCTTAAAGCGATAGTATCGCAGCGATACCAAAAATTTTGCTTTGCGATACTTTGCTACCTAAGAAAACACTATTAGCCAAAAAAAGATCTATTTTACTTAAACTACAGTTTAGGCACATTAAACATTGTAATATATATTTATTTTTAAACTGACAAATTTTATTTAAAATAAAACAAGTCTTTTAAAGTATTGCGGGAAATTTAAGCGATGCTCGAGTCGCGATACTTATACTCCGCTACTTTGATGTCTTATGCGATACTGCGATACTTTTGAATGCTTTGCGATACTCCGCTACTTTGATGTCTTATGCGATACTCCGCTACTTTTGAATGCTTTGCGATACTGCGATACTTTTGAATGCTTTGCGATACTGCGATACTTTTTTGGCGGTGCGATAGTATCTCAGTATCGCACTAAGTATCGCTCTCGCCCACCTCTGCATATATGTATGTATATTGTATATATGTTTGTTTCTCATACAATACTGTATTGCTCTTGTGTATCGCTAACCTGTATACGATGTCAATTAACACTACTTTCCTTCTCCTTAGATGCATCGGTGATAGTGATAGTGTAGGTGGTATGTCAGTGACCTAACATTCTGTGTGGTACATCCGTGGTTCTTTCTGGTGGTGGAATATAACTGAACTAAATCATGGCTAGCACGAGGAAACGAAAAAGCGACAAAATATCAGCCAGATCTGAAAACCCTGAATGCCCGTCATGTATCGTACACGCAATAGACATCCGAGACTATGGTCCCTTGACATCTTTCAGAAATGTGAGAGGAAACTCAAATGAAAAATTAGCATATCTACATGAAATCCGTGAAAATCGAATGGCTGAACCTCTCAATTCACCTCGCCGTATGGAAGCAGTGTGTGCTCAGATACCAGTGACTCTCGAAGCCGTTGACTTGGAGATGATAGGATACCACAGACAAGGTAACCAGCGCTTCACAGCAAACTTACATCGCTTGAATTCGACCGTAGCATCTATGTCCACGAAGCATCACTCTCCGCGCAAACTGTCATCTGCTGAGAGTTCCCAACTATTCCCACCTGAATGTATGTTCTGCGAGAAGTTTGAAAAAAAGATATCTGGAAAAACCGAGAGACCCATCAAATTCCTATCATGGAAACACAAAGAGCCTGCTTGGAAAAGCATCGAGTCCCAGGCCCTTGAACTGGGAAAGACTCGTCTATACCGACAGGTGAAAGGAAAGGACTTATTTGCCGTTGAAGCACAGTTCCATTCCGAATGCAGAATGTCCTTCACCACGGAATATCGAAATCACATCCGGGCACAGGAGCGAGAGGAGAACCGTAACGTAGACACTGATCAGGCCCATAGGGCTGCTGCCCATAACGCAGCCTTCAACTTGGGGTCAGGATTTGATTCTCTGTTATTTGTAATTATACCAAATGTCAATTACTCACTTCTGCTGACAGCGACCTAGCTGCCCTACATCACTTGTTAAAGTTTAATAGAAAGGAAACAGTTTTTTGACTTTTCTCGAATGTTTGTATTTGACAACATAAAGTTTCACTGGGGGGGTGAGTAACATTGGTAACAATTAGTGTATGATAGTCATATATGTATGTCAATTGTTTGACTGCATTAGATGGGGGAATAATAGACGATGATTTTGATATGTTAAACTGACCAGTATGTTGTATATTAGTGAAGTTATTGTCATTTATGTTGAAAGTTGTCGGCGTTGTCGGCGAAACCGAAGTAATTTTTCCGCCTTTTTTTAGGTTTTTGCCGTTCCATGACTAAACTTGTACCAATTACTGCATTAATTGTTCTTATTACAATAGGCCATGTTATTGTTGTCACGTGGGCACCAAAATTAAATTTAACTACATTTGTGATTTTATGGACATTTTGGTAATTTCGAGAAAGTAAAATATTTCGCGATCGACGATGGCGAACCCCATGGGACATTAGTTGACAGTGTTAACATTGATTTTTGTTTTCTAGACATATTTGTGCATCTAAAAAAGTAGGTCTCATTAGATTGTCCAGGGGGTGCACGTGGGGTCCACTGGGCTACTAGACTAAACATGTTGGTCTGAAATATGTAATGTGGTTGTCATGGTAACCAAAAAATCACCATGAAGCTACACGATTTCGAAATTTTCATATCCAGATTCGAAAAGTAGACAAATTTTCCTTTCAGATGGTATATTATGAAGCTGTTACCGCATGGATACCACGACACTTAAGTTTTTCAGCCCTTGGCCCCTAGACTATCAGCCATCTACTCTTGTTCATAAGTAATGTTTTCATGACCTAGTGTCGTTAAAAAAAGAAAAACTGCATCACCAAATCTACCCTCTGCGTCCCCTTTCCCTCCCCTCTAATCCCCTCCTTCTCCCTGGATACTTCAACCTCCTTCCTCCAACAAATCCACTTCCTGCATCTGATCTAACCATCCTGCTGTAACATTGCCGTTCTTTCCCCTTCCCTCACCGTTGCACTATTTTCTTTAACCCCTCCCCTTTATATGCTTTGCCATAGTGCCATATGACCTCTGATGTCTGGCACATTCACCTTTTTTGGCATTAAATCAATCAATTCCCTTTCCCATAACCCCCCCTTTCCCATTACACTCTCACCTCCTTTCCCTTCCCTTCCCCCCTCAATCCCCCCCAGCCTCACTCCCCCCCAGCCTCACTCCCCCCCAGCCTCACTCCCCCCCAGCCTCAACCCCCTCCAGCCTCACTCCCCCCCAGCCTCACTCTCCCCCAGCCTCACTCTCTCCCCAGCCTCACTCTCCCCCAGCCTCACTCTCCCCAGCCTCACTCCTCCCCCCAGCCTCACTCTCCCCCAGCCTCACTCTCCCCAGCCTCACTCTCCCCAGCCTCACTCTCCCCAGCCTCACTCCTCCCCAGCCTCACTCTCCCCCAGCCTCACTCCTCCCAGCCTCACTCCTCCCCAGCCTCACTCCTCCCCAGCCTCACTCCTCCCCAGCCTCACTCCTCCCCAGCCTCACTCCTCCCCAGCCTCACTCCTCCCCAGCCTCACTCCTCCCCAGCCTCACTCCTCCCCAGCCTCACTCCCCCCCAGCCTCACTCCCCCCCAGCCTCACCCCCCCAGCCACCCCCACACCCCCAGCCTCACCAGCGTAATAGGGCGCGGAACACGACGCTTTCTTTCTCCACTCTGAGGCGCGGGAACGAGAGGAGGGCGCGAAGGGCAGGTCGCCTGAGCACACACAGGTCGGGACAACTCATCACCTCTTGCCCCCGCACCGCCGCCATCTGCCACGGCCCGAGGGAAGGATAGGGGGTGCAGTCAGTTCGTACACAAGTTGTTTCGTACACCAGTAGATTCGTACACCAAAAAGTTGTTTCGTAGTCTATATGAAACCAGTCGTTTCGTACACTCAGCTCATAGTTGAACTTGACTACTAGAGGTACGAAACGACACTAACTCAAGTCTCACTCTGTCCCTCGCAGTAACTACGCCCCTCCGTAATTATGACACTATGAAATAATTTGTGGATGAAGGGATTTAACAACTGAATCGATGAATAAACCAATATATATATATATAAATCAAAGGCATGTGTTTTTTTTCGGAGTACGTGCCTTCGTTAAGGAACTATGAACTCAAAACGTGCGCGCGAACAACACTAAAAAAAAACCAAAAAACAGTGCAACCACATACTCGTACACACACACACACACACACACACACACACACACGATACGAAAAAAATCTGACGAAATTAATAAAACAACAACAACAACAATAATAATAATAACAAAACTAATGGTTATAAAAAAATTACCAAACAAATTATTATTACACTTCAACAACAAATTTTCTTCTAAAAGCACTTTCTCATTCCCGACTCATTATCAACCTTCATCTACTGTATAGAAAGTAAAAAAATATCACTTCCTTTCCTTTCCTGAAGTTAAAAATCTCTTCATTTCAACCACAACCACAACCACAACCACAACCACAACCACAACCACAACCTCCTACTCCCCCTCCTTCTCCCTGGAAAATCTAGTCTCCTTCCTCTAACAAATCCACATCCTGCATCTGAGCTAACCATCCTGCTGTAACATTCCGTTCTTTCCCCTTCCCTCACCGTTTCACTATTTTTCTAACCCCTCCCCTTTTTATGCTTTGCCATAGTGCCATATGACCTATGATGGCTGGCACATTCACCTTTTTTGGCATTAAATCAATCACTCCTAAGGTGAACCACGATGCGGTGCCACGAAATCAATCACGCCTTACCTCGTAACAACTGTGCAGCAGATCGGCGTCCTCGTGCAGCACCGCATCGTCAAACACGTAGGGAAAGTTGTCAGGCTCCACCGAATCAGCCACGTACTGCGAGGGACAGAGTGCGTGCGAGTGAGTTCGTGAGAGTGGGAGTGAGTGAGAGTGGGTGTGAAAATGAGTGAGTGAGTGTGTGTGTGTGTGTGGGTGAGGAGTGGGTGTGAGAGTGAGGGAGAATGAGTGTGAAAGTGAGTGTGAGTGTGAGTTAGTGAGTGAGTGAGACTGACTGAGTGTGACTGACTGTGAAAGTGAGTGAGTGTGAAAGTGTGCGCGTGAGTGAGAAAGTGAATCTCCATACTTGGGCTGAGAAAAGTGAGTTTACTTATAAATCTAAATATGATGGCAGGTGTATCACGCTGTAGGAGTGACAGGTAAGTACTACAAGTCAATAAAATACAATAAAAATTAATATAGTCAATAAAATACAATAAAAATTAATATAGTCAATAAAATACAATAAAAATTAATATAGTCAATAAAATACAATAAAAATTAATAGTCAATAAAATACAATAAAAATTAATATAGTCAATAAAATACAATAAAAATTAATAGTCAATAAAATACAATAAAAATTAATAGTCAATAAAATACAATAAAAATTAATAGTCAATAAAATACAATAAAAATTAATAGTCAATAAAATACAATAAAAATTAATAGTCAATAAAATACAATAAAAATTAATAGTCAATAAAATACAATAAAAATTAATATAGTCAATAAAAGTCAGTCAAATTTTATAGTCAAGTCAAATATAGAGTCAAGTCAAATATAGAGTCAAGTCAAATATAGAGTCAAGTCAAATATAGAGTCAAGTCAAATATAGAGTCAAGTCAAATATAGAGTCAAGTCAAATATAGAGTCAGTCAAATATAGAGTCAAGTCAAATATAGAGTCAAGTCAAATATAGAGTCAAGTCAAATATAGACAAGTCAAATATAGTCAAGTCAAATATAGAGTCGGCCCAAGAGTCGGCCCAAGAGTCAGCCCAAGAGTCAGCCCAATAGAGTCAGCCCAATAGAGTCAGCCCAATAGAGTTCAGCCCAATAGAGTTCAGCCCAATAGAGTTCAGCCCAATAGAGTTCAGCCCAATAGAGTTCAGCCCAATAGAGTTCAGCCCAATAGAGTTCAGCCCAATAGAGTTCAGCCCAATAGAGTCAGCCCAATAGAGTCAGCCCAATAGAGTCAGCCCAATAGAGTCAGCCCAATAGAGTCAGCCCAATAGAGTCAGCCCAATAGTCAGCCCAATAGAGTCAGCCCAATAGAGTCAGCCCAATAGAGTCAGCCCAATAGAGTCAGCCCAATAGAGTCAGCCCAATAGAGTCAGCCCAATAGTCAGCCCAATAGAGTCAGCCCAATAGTCAGCCCAATAGAGTCAGCCCAATAGAGTCAGCCCGTTAGAGTCAGCCCAATAGAGTCAGCCCAATAGAGTCAGCCCGTTATAGTCAGCCCGTTATAGTCAGCCCGTTATAGTCAGCCCGTTATAGTCAGCCCGTTATAGTCAGCCCGTTATAGTCAGCCCGTTATAGTCAGCCCGTTAGAGTCAGCCCGTTAGAGTCAGCCCGTTAGAGTCAGCCCGTTAGAGTCAGCCCGTTAGAGTCAGCCCGTTAGAGTCAGCCCGTTAGAGTCAGCCCGTTAGAGTCAGCCCGTTAGAGTCAGCCCGTTAGAGTCAGCCCGTTAGAGTCAGCCCGTTAGAGTCAGCCCGTTAGAGTCAGCCCGTTAGAGTCAGCCCGTTTAAGAGTCAGCCCGTTAAGAGTCAGCCCGTTAAGAGTCAGCCCGTTAAGAGTCAGCCCGTTAAGAGTCAGCCCGTTAAGAGTCAGCCCGTTAAGAGTCAGCCCGTTAAGAGTCAGCCCGTTAAGAGTCAGCCCGTTAAGAGTCAGCCCCTTAAGAGTCGCCCGTTAAGAGTCAGCCCGTTAAGAGTCAGCCCGTTAAGAGTCAGCCCGTTAAGAGTCAGCCCGTTAAGAGTCAGCCCGTTAAGAGTCAGCCCGTTAAGAGTCAGCCCGTTAGAGTCAGCCCGTTAGAGTCAGCCCGTTAGAGTCAGCCCGTTAGAGTCAGCCCGTTAGAGTCAGCCCGTTAGAGTCAGCCCGTTAGAGTCAGCCCGTTAGAGTCAGCCCGTTAGAGTCAGCCCGTTAGAGTCAGCCCGTTAGAGTCAGCCCGTTAGAGTCAGCCCGTTGAGTCAGCCCGTTAGAGTCAGCCCGTTAGAGTCAGCCCGTTAGAGTCAGCCCGTTAGAGTCAGCCCGTTAGAGTCAGCCCGTTAGAGTCAGCCCGTTAGAGTCAGCCCGTTAGAGTCAGCCCGTTAGAGTCAGCCCGTTAGAGTCAGCCCGTTAGAGTCAGCCCGTTAGAGTCAGCCCGTTAGAGTCAGCCCGTTAGAGTCAGCCCGTTAGAGTCAGCCCGTTAGAGTCAGCCCGTTAGAGTCAGCCCGTTAGAGTCAGCCCGTTAGAGTCAGCCCGTTAGAGTCAGCCCGTTAAGTCAGCCCGTTAGAGTCAGCCCGTTAGAGTCAGCCCGTTAGAGTCAGCCCGTTAGAGTCAGCCCGTTAGAGTCAGCCCGTTAGAGTCAGCCCGTTAGAGTCAGCCCGTTAGAGTCAGCCCGTTAGAGTCAGCCCGTTAGAGTCAGCCCGTTAGAGTCAGCCCGTTAGAGTCAGCCCGTTAGAGTCAGCCCGTTAGAGTCAGCCCGTTAGAGTCAGCCCGTTAGAGTCAGCCCGTTAGAGTCAGCCCGTTAGAGTCAGCCCGTTAGAGTCAGCCCGTTAGAGTCAGCCCGTTAGAGTCAGCCCGTTAGAGTCAGCCCGTTAGAGTCAGCCCGTTAGAGTCAGCCCGTTATAGTCAGCCCGTTATAGTCAGCCCGTTATAGTCAGCCCGTTAGAGTCAGCCCTTTCCGTTAGAGTCAGCCCGTTAGAGTCAGCCCGTTAGAGTCAGCCGTTAGAGTCAGCCCGTTAGAGTCAGCCCGTTAGAGTCAGCCCGTTAGAGTCAGCCCGTTAAGAGTCAGCCGTTAGAGTCAGCCCGTTAGAGTCAGCCCGTTAGAGTCAGCCCGTTAGAGTCAGCCCGTTAGAGTCAGCCAGTTAGAGTCAGCCAGTTAGAGTCAGCCAGTTAGAGTCAGCCAGTTAGAGTCAGCCAGTTAGAGTCAGCCAGTTAGAGTCAGCCAGTTAGAGTCAGCCAGTTAGAGTCAGCCAGTTAGAGTCAGCCAGTTAGAGTCAGCCAGTTAGAGTCAGCCAGTTAGGTCACAGTAGAGTCAGCCAGTTAGAGTCAGCCAGTTTAGAGTCAGCCAGTTAGAGTCAGCCAGTTAGAGTCAGCCAGTTAGAGTCAGCCAGTTAGAGTCAGCCCGTTTAGAGTCAGCCAGTTAGAGTCAGCCAGTTAGAGTCAGCCAGTTAGAGTCAGCCAGTTAGAGTCAGCCAGTTAGAGTCAGCCAGTTAGAGTCAGCCAGTTAGAGTCAGCCAGTTAGAGTCAGCCAGTTATAGTCAGCCAGTTATAGTCAGCCAGTTATAGTCAGCCAGTTATAGTCAGCCAGTTATAGTCAGCCAGTTATAGTCAGCCAGTTATAGTCAGCCAGTTATAGTCAGTCAGTTATAGTCAGTCAGTTATAGTCAGTCAGTTATAGTCAGTCAGTTATAGTCAGTCAGTTATAGTCAGTCAGTTATAGTCAGTCAGTTATAGTCAGTCAGTTATAGTCAGTCAGTTATAGTCAGTCAGTTATAGTCAGTCAGTTAGTCAATAAAATCAATAGAGGCACGAGCTACAAATTAGAGGTAGGGATGTTTGTGTTTAGTGTTAATATTAGACAGGTAAGTTTATTAACCTGTGAGGAGAAAAGTAAGGAGAGATGGCCGAATGGAAAGGTAAAAAAAAAAAAAGGAAACAGCAGGGATAAAAAGGTAGAAAGGCATTTGAATCTTGTTACTTCTGGCATGTTTTTTTTTTTTTTTTTTTTTTTTTGAACCAACCTTTCCTCCTCCTAGCATGAAATCAAATATCAAAGATTTAAAAGATTCGAGGATACCTTTAGGAGAGCGGTGGTTAGAGAGGGGGAGGAGGTGGTTAGAGAGGGGGAGTAGTAGAAGGTCGCTTTTACATAGTAAGAAAAACGCGGCCTCCTTCAATCTCGTTTGTTTATCGAGAAGGAAAAAAACACTAGAAGGATTTTTTTTTCTTCCCAGTTCCCATTTTCTTCAGCTTCACGCTTCAACATTTAAGGTAGGCATAAGAACTAGGATATCTTTTCTGTAGGCTCTTTCTGTAGGCTTACCTTTCCCTACGGCCCTTCACTCTCCCTATTATAAGCCTAAAAACCCTCTTCCCTTCCACTAAACTCAAAACCAACCCTTATTACCCCATAAACTATAGGTATATACAACTATAGTCTGCTTTTTTTTTAAGAGGTAAAAAATCCTGACCCCTTGCTGCTTACTGACTGAATTTTGTTGCCAGGAGAAGGGAATACTACGCTTATTCTTAATTTCAGTTGTATTTTATCATAGTTACCATATTATCAGGTAAACATAGGCATCATTTTAAGCATGAAACCTTAAGATAGCATGGAATTTTTGCAGAGTTAAAAAAATAGACTATAAGTAAAAAGCATTAGAATACTTACTAGGGAGCATATTTTAACAAGGGCATCTATCTGGTACTAGACTACAGGTAAAAAACATTAGAAGAATACTTACTAGGGAGCATATTTTAACAAGGGCATCTATCTGGTACTAGACTACAGGTAAAACACATTAGAATACTTACTAGGGAGCATATTTTAACAAGGGCATCTATATGGTACTAGACTACAGGTAAAACACATTAGAATACTTACTAGGGAGCATATTTTAACAAGGGCATCTATCTGGTACTAGACTACAGGTAAAAAACATTAGAAGAATACTTACTAGGGAGCATATTTTAACAAGGGCATCTATCTGGTACTAGACTACAGGTAAAAAACATTAGAAGAATACTTACTAGGGAGCATATTTTTATAAGGGCATCTATCTGGTACTAGACTACAGGTAAAAAACATTAGAAGAATACTTACTAGGGAGCATATTTTAACAAGGGCATCTATCTGGTACTTGTGTGCTGTCTCATATATTCTTAGTGCTTGTACTGTCCCTTGGAACTTTGAATCATCGCGGTACAGGTAGCGAAGGATCCACTCAAAGACATCAGGTGGATCGTCTTGCAGCTTCAGGTAGTGAGTCGACTCTGTATCCTCACTCATTGGACCATATAACATTGCCTCCAGAACTGGGCTGCTCATTCCTAACACCAGCTTATGAGCCTGAGGGATAAGGGAAGAAAAGTTAGTAATGTTAACCCCTTACCTGCCAGATCTTTCCTCTACTATAAAAAATCGAACGTTGTTACCATACATTTCCATACAAAAATCCATAAAAGTTACCATACAAAAGCCATACAATTACAAAAAGTAACTGAATATACCAAATTAGTTAAGTCGTCAATCGTCAGTTAGTCAGTAGTCAGTCGTAGTTATCATCATTATTATCATTATTGTCTTCTTTTTTTACCATTATTGCTATTATATTTATTTTGATTATTATCACTCTATACCATAGTTATTATTATTGAGTCTTATTATTATTTTTACTATACACATATTTTTTTTTTTTTTTTTTTTTTTCTTCATTACCATTATTAGCGTTTTATTATTTTTTTATTATTATCATTATTATTACAGGTATTGTTATCTCTTTTCTTACTTAAAATTATTAAGTATGTCAATGTATAATTATCAATAGTCCACTTTAGTCCACGAGAGACAACGAAATTATCATAGCATGAGGTCCATAAAAGAGCTTGGGCTTAATGGACCGTGGCTTATATGACTGCATGATTGATTATGAACACTATTGTATTACACCAAGCCAAATAAACTATCAAGTATCAAGTAAGTCAAGGATACTAAACAGGTGATAATGTATAAAATATTGCTTATATTCATTAAATTGTCTTGTGGTAGCCAAATTACAATGGAAATTACGTTCTGGGTCTCAAGGAGTTAATATAAGGAACATATAAGTAATACATACCTAGTACTGATATGAGTCATGTTATAGTAAAGGAATGGGTAGTAAATGTAATGGATGTAGTAGTGGTAGTGTTGTGGTAGTAAAAAAGTAGTAGTGATGGTTAAGGAAAGTTTTAAGTTAGAAGAAAAGGTAAAGGAATGGGTACACTTAGAAAAAAAGGGTAGGAAAAGGGTAGAAAAAGGGTATTTATGGTGATTAAATACTGCTACCCTTTTTCTACCCTTTCGGATCGACGCAAATATACCCTTTTGCAACCCTCTCTTCTAAAAAGGGTAGATAAAGGGTAGATGAAGGGTATAATCGGCAGCATCTACCCTACAGTCTGGACATGGGGTTTAAAAAGGGTAGTGATGGTGCGATGTAACAATTCGACCCTTAATGTACCCCTTATTTCTGAGTGTAGTGAATGCAATGGTGGTATGTATGTAGTGGTAGTGTTTAAGGTAGTTATAGTTGTATTGGTAGTAGAAGTTAAGGTAGTAGTGATAGTTAAGAAGGTTATAAGTGGTAAGAGTGGTAGTGTTTAAGGTAGTTATAGTTGTATTGGTAGTAGAAGTTAAGGTAGTAGTGATAGTTAAGAAGGTTATAAGTGGTAAGAGTGGTAGTGTTTAAGGTAGTTATAGTTGTATTGGTAGTAGAAGTTAAGGTAGTAGTGATAGTTAAGGAAGGTTATAAGTGGTAGTAGTGGTAGTGTTTAAGGTAGTTATAGTTGTAGTGGTAGTAGAAGTTAAGGTAGTAGTGATAGTTAAGGAAGGTTATAAGTGGTAGTAGTGGTAGTGTTTAAGGTAGTTATAGTTGTATTGGTAGTAGAAGTTAAGGTAGTAGTGATAGTTAAGAAGGTTATAAGTGGTAAGAGTGGTAGTGTGTGATTAGTTGTGGTGTTGACGGTGATGGTGGTTATATAAATGGGTAGTTATGGTGATAAGACAAAAGTTTAAGATGGTGATGCAACTATAGTGTAGGTTTTAATTAAAGGGATGTTGAAAGTTAAGTAGTGAGTGACTGGTGGGTGTATGTTAAGTGTATTTATAAGTGTAATTAAATCGTTGCTTCAATACTATAGTAATTAAGACATCATATTGTAGACCTAACCACTATCCTAACGTCTCTATGTCCCTTTTTAACCCTAATCTACTATATCACTCTCCCTTCTCTCTTTCTCTCCTTGACAATGTTTTTTTCCTCCCTTCCTCCCACATCCTATCCATTTCTTCTCCTTAACCCAATTCCACTAAAATATACCCTTTTTTTCCTACTCCCCCACCCACCCCCTTCCTTCCTATCCTCTTCACATAATCAGTCTTTTCCCTCCCTTCATCCAACATCTCTCTCCTTTTCCCTATCATTCCCTTTCTACATTCCCTTCCATTGCTCCATCCTCTTCCATCCATTCCTCCATCCTCTTCCCTCCTCTTTCTCCCCTTCTTTACCCCTCTTCCTTCTCCCCCTTCCTACACACCCCTCCCAGCCTCCCCCTACCACCCCTTCCTTTCAACCCAACACCTCCCCACCTGCAACACCTCCCCACCTGCAACACCTCCCCACCTGCAACACCTCCCCACCTGCAACACCTCCCCACCTGCAACACCTCCCCACCTGCAACACCTCCCCACCTGCAACACCTCCCCACCTGCAACACCTCCCCACCTGCAACACCTCCCCACCTGCAACACCTCCCCACCTCCAACACCTCCCCACCTCCAACACCTCCCCACCTCCAACACCTCCCCACCTCCAACACCTCCCCACCTCCAACACCTCCCCACCTCCAACACCTCCCCACCTCCAACACCTCCCCACCTCCAACACCTCCCCACCTCCAACACCTCCCCACCTCCAACACCTCCCCACCTCCAACACCTCCCCACCTCCAACACCTCCCCACCTCCAACACCTCCCCACCTCCAACACCTCCCCACCTCCAACACCTCCCCACCTCCAACACCTCCCCACCTCCAACACCTCCCCACCTCCAACACCTCCCCACCTCCAACACCTCCCCACCTCCAACACCTCCCCACCTCTAACACCTCCCCACCTCCAACACCTCCCCACCTCCAACACCTCCCCACCTCCAACACCTCCCCACCTCCAACACCTCCCCACCTCCAACACCTCCCCACCTCCAACACCTCCCCACCTCCAACACCTCCCCACCTCCAACACCTCCCCACCTCCAACACCTCCCCACCTCCAACACCTCCCCACCTCCAACACCTCCCCACCTCCAACACCTCCCCACCTCCAACACCTCCCCACCTTCAACACCTCCCCACCTTCAACACCTCCCCACCTTCAACACCTCCAACACCTCCCTACCTTCATCTCGATATGGTGCTCGGGGAAGACCAGAACCACGTCAAATAGGTGGCCGAGGTGGTGTAGGGCTGCCACTCTTTGCCTCACGCTGCCCAGATGACACTGCCACCACGTCCCAGTCAGCTTGGCTAACTCAGTCTCGTCCAGTTCCTCTTCCAGTTTCTCTTCCAGTTTATCATCATCTGTTTTTAGTTTTGTTACCCCTCCTAATCTTCTTACTGGTGTTCCGTTTTCTTCGTGTCCTACTATTCCATCTCGTTCTTCCTCCTCCTCCTCCTCTTCCTCTTGTGGGTTCTGCCTTGCTTCATTCTCAACAGCTTCTGCCATCTTTATTTTTTCGTTTATTCTGGAATTAAATACTCGGGTTACTGATCGAATCTTTCTATACTTTCATAATTTTTTTCGATTATTATTATTATTATTATTATTTATATTATTATTATTATTATTTATTTATTTATTTATTTGTATTATTATTTATATTATTATTTATATTATTATTATTATTATTATTATTATTTTTTTTTTTTTTTTTTTTTTTTACACGGGTCATTGTTCAGTACTAAGATAAAACCTGGCCATTTCTCTTGACCTTAAACTCCTATACAGTACTATTGACCAAAAGATTGACACCCTACCATACGTATTCAAAGTCAGTGTTATCGGTAACGCACTAAGATGCACAGTATATGTTAAAAGGCCACCATACAGGCACAATAGTATCCAATCTGGGTTGCTTATCATGTCTACACACGATATTGAATTATTAAAGTATGCCACTAATCACTTACATAATTTCGAAGTAGTTTATTTAGTGGAGGGATTACTGATTACCCACAGCTTCCCTACACAACACAGCACAACACAGCCTATGCGGAACTAACCAAGCTACCCACAACACCTCCACAGTACAACACAGCCACTCACAGCAACCCCACACAACACAATCAACACAACCTCTGGGGTACTAACCGAGCTACCCATAGCACAACACAGCCACTCACAGCCACTCTACAAAACACAGCACAATACACAAACTCTGAGGGACTTAACCTACCCACAACACCCCCACAACAACCCCACACAACACAAAACCTCTGGGGGACTTAACCTACCCACAACACAGCACAACACCCAGCCTCTGAGACTTACAATCTACCCACAACACCCCCACAGCACCCCACAGCCACCCCACACAAACCAACACAACCCACAACCTCTGGAAGACTTAACCTACCCACAACACCCAACACCACAACAGTCCCTCACAACAACCCCACACAGCCTCTGGGAGACTTACAACCTACCCACAACACCCCAAAAACCACACAGCACAGATATTGCCTTGAAAGAGCGAGGTATACCCATTACCACAGCACAACACAGCCTCAGGGAAACCTAACAACCTACCCACAACACCCCTAAAACCACACAGCACAGATATTGCCTTGGAAGAGCGAGGTATACCCACTACCCTGCCCCGTTACTACCTTGCGTCCTCCCTTCTCTCGTCTCTAGTATGGTAATCCGGAGGAGGAAAATGCTTGCCTGGCCGTTTGGGAGGAGCGTGAGAGGAGCCAAGTGCTACCTAGAGACCGACTGTAGGAATGAATGGCTAACTGGAAGGAGGAGGGATGTGTAGAGGGGATGAGGAGGAGGGAGGGGTGTGTAGGAAGGGGGAGAAGGAGGTGGGGTAAAGAGGTGGGGGAGAAGGAGGGAGGGGTGTGTAGGAAAGGGGGAGAAGGAGGTGGGGTAAAGGGGAGGTAGGGGAAGGAGGGGAGGGGTAGGTAAGGAAGGGGAGAAGGAGTGGGAAGGAGGGGGGAAGGTTGGGGGAAGGAGGAGGAAGGAGGGAGGGTAAGGAAGGGGGGAGGAGGGGAAGGAGGGGGGATAAGGTGAGGGGAAGGAGGAGGAAGAAGGGAGGGTAAGGAAGGGGAGAAGGAGGAGGAAGGAGGGAGGGTAAGGAAAGGGGGAAGGAGGAGGAAGGAGGGAGGGCATAGAGGGAGGGAAGGTGGGAGTAAAGAGGGGGATAAGGAGGAAGGGTAAGGAGATAAAACAAAATCAAGTTGTTAGATGTTTAAATAAAATAAAAAAGAGGGGGAGAAGGTGGGGTTAAGAGGGGGGGGAAGGAGGAGGGGGAACTATTGAAGGGTTGAGAATTGGTGTTTGTGGTGTAACTATGGAACTTATATCCACCTATCTGGCAGCTC
>JACEEZ010004305.1:626281-631281 GCA_016584305.1 Chionoecetes opilio | reverse complement strand
GAGAGAGAGAGAGAGAGAGAGAGAGAGAGAGAGAGAGAGAGAGAGAGAGAGAGAGAGAGAGAGAGAGAGATATTGATATATTTATTTGGCCATGTAGTTTTGTACATATGAACATATTACATATAGTGATAAAGCCAGGTCCAATAAGCCGAAGCTTTTATAGGACCTGAAAGCTATAATACACAATAACATAGCAAGGGACTGGTCAGGCCATTTTGAAAATATAACATTTTATGGATGATAATATGGAAGTTAACAATAGTAAGCCAATCATTTTAAATGCATAAAAAAAAAAATCTTAATAACCATAAAAAAAAATAAAAAAAAACTATCCTATCATTTGGAATAATGTGCAATGGCCAATAATGTAAAAAAAAAAACCACATAACATTGAAATTTCAAAATACACAATATGACATTTATGGTTGTAAAGAGTTTATACATTTTCATTGTATTTGTCAAGCATGCTTTTTATCAAGTTACGTTTGAAAGATTTTAAATTTTCATCAGTAATAAAATGTTCTGGTAAGTTGTTCCAGCTTTTATCTTGACAAGATACTCTGTTGTGCATGTGATGTCCTGCACAATGGTATACGTAAATCATGTGGTCTTCGGGTTACATTGTAGGGTATTGCTCTAAAGCCAAGGTCTAAAGGTAAAGAGTGTATGGATTTATGTACAAAAAGATTGGTTTGAAGGAGTATGATATCTGGAAGCTTTAATAACTTGAAGTCTCAGAAAATACTGATGGTATGGTCATAACGATTTTTAAAGAACATAACACGTAACAACTTTTTCTGACTAATAAAGAGGCTGTCAATGAAGGTTTTATAGGCACCTCCCCATAAAGATGAACAATATAAAAGATGTGGATATATTAGGGTAAAATAAACTTAAAGAGAGAGAGAGAGAGAGAGAGAGAGAGAGAGAGAGAGAGAGAGAGAGAGAGAGAGAGAGAGAGAGAGAGAGAGAGAGAGAGAGAGAGAGAGAGAGAGAGAGAGAGAGAGAGAGAGAGAGAGAGAGAGATCTGAGTTTACATGAGTCCACCCTTACTACAGCCATTGAGTGTCCGAAGAAAACGAAGTCAATCTACAGAAAATGGGTCAGAATTGCCGAAGCTTACAAGGGGAACTGAACAATAATTTTCAAGGGAACACCAAATAATTTTCTTCCTTTGTATTGATATAAATTTAAGGTTTTCTGGTGTTATTGACTATTTACGTACTTTACTATTTACGTCCTTTACTATTTACGTACTTTACTATTTACGTACGGCTATTTACGTACTTTACTATTTACGTACTTTACTATTTACGTACGGCTATTTACGTACTGTACTATTTACGTACTTTACTATTTACGTACTTTACTATTTACGTACTTTACTATTTACGTACTTTACTATTTACGTACGGCTATTTACGTACTTTACTATTTACGTACTTTACTATTTACGTACGGCTATTTACGTACTTTACTATTTACGTACTTAGCTACCTTATATACTAGTCAGAAAAGCAAGAAAACATCCCATTATGTAGAATGAGATAAGAATACTTTTAATATAAGAATGTTTCCCTAACCTAGTAGAGTGTATATAGATGGAGACTTAGGTAAAAAAAATTAAAAGGGCAGTAGAGAGAGAGAGAGAGAGAGAGAGAGAGAGAGAGAGAGAGAGAGAGAGAGAGAGAGAGAGAGAGAGAGAGAGAGAGAGAGAGAGAGAGAGAGAGAGAGAGAGAGAGAGAGAGAGAGAGAGAGAGAGAGAGAGTACAGGCAGATATAGAGAGAAGGGTACAGGCAGAGAGAGAGAGAGAGAGAGAGAAAAAAAAAAGGAGAAAAAAAAAAGAGAGAGAGAGAGTGCAGGCAGAGAGAGAGAGAGAAGGGTACAGACAGAGAGAGAGATAGATAGAGAGAGATAGAGAGAAGGGTACAGGCAGAGAGAGAGAGAGAAGGGTACAGACAGAGAGGAGAGAGAGATAGAGAGAGAGAGAGGAGAAGGGTACAGGCAGAGAGAGAGAGAGAAGGGTACAGACAGAGAGAGAAAACAAAAAAAGGAGAAAAAAAAGAGAGAGAGAGAGAGTACAGGCAGAGAGAGAGAGAAGGGTACAGACAGAGAGAGAGAAGAGAGGAGAGGTAAGAGAGAGAGAGAAGGGTACAGACAGAGAGAGAGAGAATAAGAGAGAGAGAGAGAGAGAACGGTACAGGCAGAGAGAGAGAGAGAGAAGGGTACAGGCAGAGAGAGAGAGATATAGAGAGAGAGAGAGAGAGAACGGTACAGGCAGAGAGAGAGAGAGAGAAGGGTACAGACAGAGAGAGAGAGATAGAAGAGAGAGAGAGAGAGAACGGTACAGGCAGAGAGAGAGAGAGAGAAGGGTACAGACAGAGAGAGAGAGAGATAGAGAGAGAGAGAGAGAGAGAACGGTACAGGCAGAGATAGAGAGAGAGAGAGAAGGGTACAGGCAGCGAGAGAGAGAAGGGAGACGAATAAGGAAGATAAACACAGGGTATTAGTCATAGTTAGAACCAGGAAACGAGAGCTGCCACAAAATAAAAAAGTAACCCCCGTAAAGAAATTATACTCCAAAACCTTCATACAATCTGTCTTTCTCATGGCATATTAAATGTTGTCCTCTAAACGCGACGTAAAAGTATATATATAATGCGAACGTAAACAGACAGCACAATGGTATTAATCACTGGTTGAGGACGTAATAATTCTCTTTTCAAATGGAGACAGAGAAGTTAAAAGGGTCGTTTCCACCCAGGAGAGAGAGAGAGAGAGAGAGAGACAGAGGAGAGAGGAGACAAGTTGGAGGAGAAAGGAAGGAGTGAAGTTACTCGTATGATGGAGATAAATGGAGATAGGTGATGCTCTTCTATTTTCATGAGTGTTACTTTTCTACCACTGCTACTGCTGCTGCTACTACTGCTACTGCTACTACTAATACTACTACTACTAAATCTGCTACTACTACTACTACTACTACTACTATTACTACTGCTACTACTAATAATACTAATAATTCTTCTACTGCTACTACTACTACTACTACTATAATAATAATAATAATATCTGCTACTACTACTACTACTACTACTACTACTACTACTACTACTAATAATAATAATAATAATAATAATAATAATAATAATAATAATAATTCTGCTACTACTACTACTGCTACTGCTGCTGCTGCTACTTCTACTGCTGCTGCTGCTAATTATACTACTACTACTACTACTACTACTACTACTACTACTACTACTACTACTACTACTACTACTATTCTACTTCTACTACTACTACTACTACTACTATTACTACTACTTATACTACTGCTACTACTACTACTACTATTACTATTACTACTACTTCTACTAGAACATAAGAAGAACATAAGAAAATAAGAAAGCTACAAGAGGCCGCGAGACCTACACGAGGTAGTTCCTGTTAAGAGAAGTACCTGTTACTACTACTACTACTACTACTACTACTACTACTACTACTACTACTACTACTACTACTACTACTACTACTTTTACTACTACTAATTCTACTTCTACTGCTGCTACTACTACTACTACTACTACTACTACTACTACAACTACTACTACTACTACTACTACTACTACTACTACTACTACTACTACTACTACTACTGCTGCTACTATTACTACTACTACTACTACTACTTCTACTAGAACATAAGAAAATAAGAAAGCTACAAGAGGCCGCGAGACCTACACGAGGTAGTTCCTGTTACTACTACTACTACTACTACTACTACTACTACCACTACTACCAATACCGATACAACTAGAGTCACCAGAAAAGTTAATGTATTAAAAGATATAAAACAAAATAACAATAATGATAATAATAGAACAAATAAATAATAACGACATTAATATCAACAAAACTTTAATGCAAAGACGAGTTGGCTGACTGATACATGAAAAATAAGTGAGCGGGATTCGAACCCTCCCCCCTTATGGAGAGGCGCGTAGATGAGCAGCCAGCCAGCCACCAAAGATTTCTCCATTATAATCCCAGGAAAAAAAAGAAAAAAAAATTGCGCATACAAATATATTTCTTTGTGTACATTGAATATTCTTTTTATCGTTAAATTGAATGAAAACACAGAAGGAGGATTAACACACACACACACACACACACACACACACACACACACACACACACACACACACGAAATGAAGAATTATAGATGTAAATAAAATGGAACAGAACAACAAAAACACTCTTGAATACAAACACGGGGAGATAAAGCAAAGAGTGAGAGAGAGAGAGAGAGAGAGAGAGAGAGAGAGAGAGAGAGAGAGAGAGAGAGAGAGAGAGAGAGAGAGAGAGAGAGAGAGAGAGAGAGAGAGAGAGAGAGAGAGACTATCCATACTACTACTAATAACAATACTACTAATAACAATAACAATGATAACAATGATAACAATAACAATGATAACAATGATAACAATAACAATGATAACAATGATAACAATAACAATGATAACAATAACAATGATAACAATGATAACAATAACAATGATAACAATGATAACAATAACAATGATAACAATGATAACAGAGCAACAATAATAACAGAACAAATATCATGCAATATCACCTAGCAGCCTTAACAAACCAGTCACTCAATCTAGCCTTCGTTGCTTCAGTAATTCGGATATATATATATAATTCAGTAATTCGGATATATATATATAATTCAGTAATTCGGATATATATATATAATTCAGTAATTCGGATATATATATATAATTCAGTAATTCGGATATATATATATATATATATAATTCAGTAATTCGGAGCCTCGATACAACTAGTTCGGAATCGGCTTCATTTTCATCTCGCCGTGACTTAACAAGACGAATGGCCGGTGATCCATTATGTTAATTCTTACAATGAAGCGTTTATATATATTGCCATTGAGTAATGGCCCATTACTCTTCACAGGTCTATACATCTA
>JACEEZ010004305.1:618781-621281 GCA_016584305.1 Chionoecetes opilio | reverse complement strand
GGAGGGAGGGAGGGAGGGAGGGAGGGAGGGAGGGAGGGAGGGAGGGATGGAGGGAAGGAAGAGGGATGGAAGGAGGGAGGGAGGAGAGGAGAGAGAAGGGACGGAGGGAGGGAGGAAGGAAGGGAGGGAGAGATGGGAGGGAGGGATAGGAGAGTACGAGAGGGAGAAAAGATGAAGAGTAGAGGAGAGAGAGAGAGAGAGAGATGGAGGAGGAGGAGAGGAGAGAGAGAGAGAGAGAGAGAGAAGAGAGAGAGAGGAGAGAGGAGAGAGATGGAAGAGGAGAGCGAGAGAGAGGGAGAGTAGAGAGGAGGAAGGAGAGAGGAGAGAGAGAGAGTAGAGAGAGTGAAGAGTGGTATTGATGTATTATGATATAAATAGTATTATGATTTTATTGATGTTTATTATTATTGAGTATTATCGTCATATGATTCATTAATATTATGCTATTATTATTGTTGTTATTATTATTATTATGTTATTATTATTTTATTATTATTATTTTATTATTATTATTATTATTATTATTGTTATTGCTAGATTATTATTATTATTATTATTATTAATTATTTATTATTGTTATTATTATTGTTGTTATTATTTATTATTTATTATTATTATTATTATTATTATTTTATTATTATTGCTTTTTATTATGTTATTATATTATTATTATTATATATTGCTTTATTATTATTTATTATTATGTTACCGTCACTGTTACATTGTTTTATCACTATGGTTATTACTCTCATTTCTTCTACCAGGGCAAATACAAGAATATCCTTGCTAGCAAAATAACAATAGCCGTAACAATAGTAGTGGGGTAATTAGAGGAATAATAACAATAATAATACAAATCTTGAGGTGTTCTACATGATGCAGTAATCGGCTTGTCAAAACACCTCAGGGTTGTCGAGAAAATTGATATTTGTAAAAATGTACGATATGCTATTTTCCCGGGATTTTCCAATCAATATTTTTTTCCCTTTTGCCAAATGATAGCCCTTGATCTATTTATATTTACTTCTCCATTCATGTTTCACTTATCTGCCATGTTTTTTTTAGTTTGAAAAAAAACCCTGATTTTAAAAAAACAAGGCAAAATTTTCAAAATTGAATTTTTTTTTTAAATAGATTTTCTTGAAAAAATTAGTTCCTAGCAGTTTTTCGGGCATGTGAACACAATCTGGGTCAGTTGTCAGTTACAAGGATTATAAGTCCTAATTTCAGCCAATTCATAATGACATGATACTTCCAGATATTCCTTAAAAACCACAAATTAGATAAAACTTACTACAAGACATAATAATATGATAGGAATTGCTTTCTCTATACATGTTGTACTTATCTGCCATAGCTTTTTAGTTATTGAAAAAACGTGATTAAAAAACAAAAAAAACATACCTCTTGCAAAATTTACAATATTTTTTTGAAAAATAGATTTGCTTGAAATAAATTTCTTAGCTACTACTACTATACTAAATACTACTACTACTACTACTACTACTACTACACTATACTACTTATCTCCCTTTTCTCTTTCTTCATACTTCCTCTTCTACTCTCTCTCTCTCTCTCTTCTTTTTCCCCTTTTCCCCTTTCTTTCCCCCTTTCCCCCTCTCTACTCTCTCTCTCTCTCTCTCTCTCTTCTCCCCACTTCTTATCTTCACCCTCCTTTCCTCCCCCCCTTTTCCTTTCCCCCCCCCTTTCCTTTCTCCCCCCTCCTCATCCCCCCCTCCATCACCCCCCTTCCCCCCCTCCCCCCTTTCTCTCCCCCTTTCTCGAAGCCCCATAAAGTGCGAACAAAGCGAAGATAAAAATAATAAAAAGGTTACAAAGAAAAGCGACTCTTGATCATCCGCACCCTTTGTTTTGTGTGTGTGTGTGTGTGTGTGTGTGTTGTGTGGGTGTGTGTGTGTTGGTGGTTTTGTGTTGTGTGTTGTGGGGGTCTTTTGTTGTTTTGTGTGTCTGTGTGTGTGTCTTGTGTGTGTTGTGTTGTGTGTGTTTTGTGTGTGTGTGTGTGGTGGGGTTTTGTGTGGGGTGTGTGTGTGTGGTGGTGTGTGTGTGTGGTGTGGGTGTGTGTGTGTGGTGTGGGGTGTGGTGTGTGTTGGGTGTGTTTGGGGGTGTGTGTGTGTGTGTGTGTGTTTGTGTGTGTGGTGTGTGTGTGTGTGTTTGATAATTATAATTTGACCTTTCTGTTATTGGTCTCTCGTCTCTTTCTCTCTATCTCTCTCTCCTTCTCTCTCTCTCTCTCTCTCTCTTCTCTCTCGTATCTCTCCCTTTCTCTCTCGCTCTCTCTCTCTCTCTTTCTTTCTATCTTCAGTTCCCTCTCTCTCTCTCTCTCTCTTCTCTCTCTCTCTCTCTCTCTCTCTCTCTCCTCCTTCCCCTCTCTCTCTCTCTCTATCTTTCAGTCCAGTCCTCTCTCTCTCTCTCTCTCTCTCTCTCTCTCTCTCTCTCTCTATCTCTCTCTCTCTCTCTCTCTCTCTCTTCTCTCTCTCTC
>JACEEZ010004305.1:586281-613781 GCA_016584305.1 Chionoecetes opilio | reverse complement strand
GTGTGTGTTGTGTGTCTGTCTGTGTGTGTGTGTGTGTGTGTGAGGCTATCGGTCCGTCTATCTGTCTGAAGGCCGACTAACCAAGATAAGAAATATAAGGAAGATATCAGAGTGAGGAAGAAGGAGGAGGAAGAGAGGAAAGATAGGAAGATTAATGGGAGAACTTAAAAGAATCTTAAGGAAAACTAAAAGAACAGGAAGAAAGGTATTATCTGAGAGGAAAGAGAAGGAGGAAAGAGATAAAAAGTAGGAAGATGAATGAGAACTTAAAAGAATTACAATGAAATATATAAAATTACAGGATAAATGGTGATATCAGAAGGGAAGGAGAAGGAGAAAAGAGATAAAAGGTAGGCAATAGATAGGGAACTTAAAGATAAATGGGAACTTGAAAGAATCTGAAACAAAAAAAAACTGGAGAAAAGGGAAAAAGTAAGTACGTAAAAAAAAAAAAAAAAAAAAAAAAAAAAAAAAAAAAAAAAAAAAAAGTGAAAATGATGCCTGTTTTTTTTCTCTACACAAACTCATCCTCAAAATCACGTAACGCCAGGTATCGGATATTCAATTAAGTATCAAAGTACCTTCGTGCCTAATTATGTAGATTTCCCTTGATTTAGAGTCATTAAGGTACATATTTTTACCAGGCAACAGTTTCCATCTAGCTATAACCCTCGTCGCCCTACCTGCTCTGCTGTTATATTCATTACCACCTCTACTTCATTACGAACACAGGTTTTCTCTCTCTCTCTCTCTTTTTGTTTTTCTCGCTAGTCTCCTCTTCATTGTCTCTCTCTCTGTCTCATGTCTCGGTCTCGTCCGTCTCTCTGGCTCTGTCTCTCTCGTCTCTGTCTCTGTCTCTTTGTTTCTCACGGCTCTGGTCTGTCTCGTCTCTGTCTGTCTCTCTTGTCTGGTCTCTCTCGCTGTCTATGTCTTTGTCTATGTGTTCCTCTCTGTCATCCTCTCTTTCTATCTTCTCTCTAGCTCTCCCCTATCTCTCTCTCTCTCTCTCTCTTTCTCTCTCTCTCTCTCTCTCTCTCTCTCTCTCTCTCTCTCTCTCTCTCTCTCTCTTCTCTCTCTCTCTCTCTCCTCTCTCGCTCTCTCTCTCTTCTTATATTTAAACTTTAATCTCTTTTAACTGTCCTATTTTCGATATTCATATATAAAACAATTCACATATATTTTCCAAGTTTTTGGATTTTTGGATTTATTTTTCTCAGTGGATGTTGTATATTTTTGTTGTTGACTTTGTTGCATTCCCATTAGTCCCTAGATGCTGTGTGTGTCCCTAGTCTTATGCTGTGTAGTCTGAAGGGGCGTGAGAAATGATTTTTTTTTTTTTTTTTTTTTTTTTTTTATCCAGGAGTGTAGGCCCCATAAAGACACAGGAAACCCACAAAACCATCCCTAGAAAACTTTAACTCATGGTTCTCTACAGTAATTCATGCCACCACTACCACCACCACCACCATAACACTCACACCCTCTTATATCTTCCTCCTTTCTTTCTTTCCCCCAGCACAGAAACCCACAAAACATCCCTAGCACAATTTTTACCCCATGATTATTACTGTAATTCACGCTACTACCACCACTACCACTACCACAACTACCACTACCACCACTACCACCACTACCACTACCACCACTACCACCACTACCACTACCACCACTACCACCAACCACTACCACAACTACCACTACCACCACTACCACCACCACAACTACCACTACCACAACTACCACTACCCCCACTACCACCACTACCACTACTACCACCACTACCACTACCACCACTACCACCACCACAACTACCACTACCACAACTACCACCACTACCACTACCACCACTACCACTACCACCACTACCACTACCACAACTACCACTATCACAACTACCACTACCACCACCACCACCATAACACTCACACCCTCTTATATCTTCCTCTCTTCTCTCTTTCCCTCTGTACAGAAACCCACAAAGCATCCCTAGCATAACTTACATAATTCTTACAGTAATTCACGCCACTACCACACTACCACCACCACCAATTAAGGAAGTAACATTATTTCGCAACCCCTTGAACACAAAACTATCTCTAAAAAGGAACATTGCGACGAATTGACATGCTCGTAACATCGAAAAGATTGTCACTCGTATATCGAGATGACACTGTGTCTTACTAAATAACACTTCCCTAACACTCACACGCTACTATATCTTCCTCCTTTCTGTCTTCCCCCAGCAGGAGAAGCAGCGCCGCGCCTCACTGCCACCAGGGAAGGCAAGGAGCAGTGGTGGGGGAGGAAGACCAACACCTTACTTTAGTGATACGCCCACTAATCTTACTGCGATCTCAGGGCAGACGGCGTTCCTACCCTGCCGCGTTCACATGCTTGGAGAACGGTCGGTAAGTTATAATAATGATAATACTACTCATTTATTTAAGGAGTTATGCTTACTATGAACAAAATAAATTATACTGAAATATATAGTAATAGTAAGAGTAAAAAGTATAGTAAAAGAATGGAGTGGAGGGATTGAAATGGGTATCTTGGCGAACGATCGGTGAGTTATGCTTACTGCTTACTATAAAAAAATGATGCTTACTATAAAAAAATGATGCTTACTATAAAAAATTGATGCTTACTATAAAAAAATGATGCTTACTATAAAAAAAATGATGCTTACTATAAAAAAAATGATGCTTACTATAAAAGAAATGATGCTTACTATAAAAAAAATTATGCTTACTATAAAAAAAATTATGCTTACTATAAAAAAAATATGCTTACTATAAAAAAATTATGCTTACTATAAAAAAAATGATGCTTACTATAACAAAAATGATGCTTACTATAAAAAATTATGCTTACTATAAAAAAAAATGATGCTTACTATAAAAAAATTATGCTTACTATTAAAAAAATGATGCTTACTATAAATAAAATGATGCTTACTATAAAAAAAATGATGCTTACTATAAATAAAATGATGCTTACTATAAAAAAAATGATGCTTACTATAAAAAAATGATAGTAAAATATGTAGTAATTGTAAAAAAAGCAAAAATATAAGAGAAATATATATAGTGGAGGGATTGAAATGGGTATCTTGGGGAACGATCGGTGAGTTTAGTGCTTACTATAAAAAGAAGGTATAGTGATATATAGTTATAGTAATAAAAAAAAAAGTAGAAGTATAGTGAAGAAATATATAGTTGGAGGGATTGAAATGGGTGTATCTTGGGGAACGATCGGTGAGTTATGCTTACTGCTTACTATAAGAAAAATAAATTATAGTGGAATATATATTATGGTATAAAAAAAAGTTAATAGCATAGTTAAAGAATATATAGTGGAGGGATTGAAATGGGGTGTCTTGGGGAACGATCGGTGAGTTATGCTTACTGCTTACTATAAAAAAAAAACTTATAGAGGAATATATTATGGTAAAAAAAAAAGGTATGGGTAAGTTAAAAAAATTATAGTGGAGGATTAAAATGGCGGATCTTGGAACGATCGGTGATTATGTTATGTATATAAATTAAAATAATGAGAAAATAAGTAAAAAAAAGTAAAGATAGAGAATTAGTGGAGGTTGAAATGGGGAAAAGGAATAAAAAAAGCAGAAGGGAAAATAGTAAGGATAAAAGTTTGAAGGGAAAATAGGGAGAAATATACAAGAAATAGGAAGAGGGAAAGTGAAGAATAAAAAAAGGGAAAAGAGGGAAGGAAAAGGAGAAACTAAAAAAAAAAGGAAAGGGAAAGTGAATGAATAAAAAAAAACAGAATGGTGAAAGAGAAGAAAAAAAAAGAGAGGGGAAAGTGAAGGACTAAAAAAAAAGAGAGAGGGAAAGTGAAGGAATAAAAAAAAGAGAGAGGGAAAGTGAAGGAATAAAAAAAAGAGAGGGGGAAAGTGAAGGACTAAAAAAAGAGAGAGGGAAAGTGAAGGAATAAAAAAAAGAGAGAGGGAAAGTGAAGGAATAAAAAAAAAGAGAGAGGGAAAGTGAAGGAATAAAAAAAAAGAGAGAGGGAAAGTGAAGGACTAAAAAAAAGATAGGGGGAAAGTGAAGGACTAAAAAAAAGAGAGGGGAAAGTGAAAAAAAAGAAGGGAAATAAAAAAAAAGAGAGAGGGAAGTGAAGGACTAAAAAAAAAGAGAGAGGGAAAGTGAAGGAATAAAAAAAAAGAGGGGGAAAGTGAAGGAATAAAAAAAAAGAGAGGGGGAAAGTGAAGGAATAAAAAAAAGAGAGGGGAAAGTGAAGGAAATAAAAAAAAAAGAGAGGGAAAGTAAAGGGAAACTAAAAAAAAGAGGGGAAAGTGAAGACTAAAAAAAAAAGAGAGGAAAGTGAAGGAATAAAAAAAAGAGAGGGGGAAAGTGAAGGAAATAAAAAAAAGAGAGAGGGAAAGTGAAGGCATAAAAAAAAAGAGAGGGGGAAAGTGAAGGCATAAAAAAAAAGCTAAAAAACCAGGAATAAGAATGAATTTAGATTTTATAAAGAGGAAAGTAACATGATGAAAAAATGAAATAATTGAACAGAAAACGTGAGAGATAAATATGTGAAGAGAAAATAAGTGAGAAAAACTTGGAATAGAAATAAGAGGAAAGAGTCTATAAGGAGAAAGAGGACTCCAAAGAAGGATACGAAAGGAAGGAGGGAAATATAGGAGAGGATTATAGGAAATATGGAAATGTAGAGAAGATAGGATACAATGGAAGAAAGGATTTTAGGAAGTTATGAGGAGGAGGAAGTTATGAGGAGGAGGAGGAGGGAGGAGGAGGGGGGGAGGGGAGGAGGAGGAGGAGGAGGTAGAGAGATGTCGAAAGCTTAAAAGGGATTGAAAGGAACTCCATGGAATGCGTACATAAATGATGGAGAGAGAGAGAGAGAGAGAGAGAGAGAGAGAGAGAGAGAGAGAGAGAGAGAGAGAGAGAGAGAGAGAGAGAGAGAGAGAGAGAGAGAGAGAGAGAGAGAGAGAGAGAGAGAGAGAGAGAGAGAGAGAGAGAGAGAGAGAGAGAGAAGGAGAAGAGAGAGGAGAGAGAGAGTGGAGAAGGGGAGGAAAAGGGAGATAGAATGGATAGAGGGAAAAGAGAGGAAGAAAGGAGGGAAGGAATACGAGGAAAAGAGAGATAATAAAGAGAGAGAAAGAAAGAGATAACAAAGAGAGAGAAAGAAAGAGATACTAAAGAGAGAGAAAGAAAGAGATACTAAAGAGAGAGAAAGAAAGAGATAATAAAGAGAGAGAAAGAAAGAGATAATAAAGAGAGGAAAAGAAGGAGGGAAGAAGAGGAGGCGAAGAGGAAACGAAACGTAAGGTAAAAAAAAGTGACTGAGATAAGAATACAAATAAAATAGATATATGAAAGGAAATTGAAGAGAGAGAGAGAGAGAGAGAGAGAGAGAGAGAGAGAGAGAGAGAGAGAGAGAGAGAGAGAGAGAGAGAGAGAGAGAGAAAGTGGTGTGGTTCTAACTACACTACCACTACACTACAACTTATCGATCCGGCAGACTAAATATGAATTCGCAGGGCACTATCAATACCCATTTACTTTACAGTGCGCGTCAAGTCTGTTTTTAAATGTAGTTATTGTGCTGGCTTCGACAACATTTGCTGGTAACTTGTTTCATCGATCAACGACGAAGGGTATGTAAGGGAAGGGAAGGGAAGGGAAGGGAAGGGAAGGGAGGGGAAGGAAAGGAAAGGAAAAGGAAGGGAAGGGAAGGGTAGAATGAAGGGCGTGATGGCGGGATAAATGCATTTTATTCTTGCATGTCATTGTTTTCCGCTCCAGAAATTAATCACTTCTATATTAAGCCAAGCCCCACCTCCGTAAAAATGTTCATCCAAATCCGTCTGTAACTTTTTGCGCAAAGCTGCTAACAAACACAGGTAGGAGGCATGGTGACACAAAAGTACCCACAAATATGGAAGGAAAAAAATGCTTACCCTCGCAGCCAATCACATAGCGCCGTGGCTCAGGGCTCAGCCAATCAGGAGAGTGTATAGTAATACTTCACTACTCTGCGGTAGGTTGGATCTAATGCACAGATTGGAACCCCCGGGCACCGATTAGATCCAAGCTCCAAGTAGGGGGTAGGTATGCCAAGATCCAAGTAGGGGTTGGAGGTGCTTGGAGTACCTCCGTAGATCCAAGGTATGCTTGGAGGTGGGGGACGATTAGATCCAAGCTCTTTATCCCATTTTATCCTTGCCTGCTGGCGCCGCCCAGACACTTTCATTCAAGGAACAATGCAAGGGTCCTCAGCCATGAGTGATTGCACCCCACACACCATGACCACCACCACCACCACCGCCGCATTAGCCAGCAGCCAGTGGCGAGTGGCGGCGGCCAGATAACAGGCGGCGACAAGGCAACGCCAGCTGGCTAGGGAGGCTGCCATTGCCGGCCGCCGACGCCCCGACAACACCGCGACCCAGGTGTTCGGCAGGGCCGTCCCGACCCCTGAGGCGCGCCGCGTGGCCTCAGCGAGGAGCGACGCCGCCAGGAAGGGACGGGCGCACGCGCGTGCGTGTGCCTCCCAGCCGCCAAGGCCGTCAAGTGACGGAGATGTTCCCGAGAACATGACGGCCGCTCAAATCGAGAGCTAGGCCGCGAACACCACCGTGTCCGCCGGGAGCGAGGCGCGGCGTGCCCCTGCCAGTAAGGGTGTCGGCCCGCCGCAGCAGAGTGACGCAGTGTGCAGCCTCAAGTGTGACCACTGCCTGCTGGTGTTTGACTGCGAGGAATGCAGCAAGACGACTAGTCTCGCAGAGCTTCGGCGGCAGTGTCGCGCGTTTGAGCAGCAGCACCCCGGAGCGTCGGGGAGGCCCGGCGGGGCAGGGTGATGCAACTCAACGACGAGTTGGACGCCGACTTGCGTCAGGCGACAAGAAACAAGTACAGAGCGAAGCCCAGCGGCGAGGGCGAGCACATGCCCGACCCTGCCACTGGCCGGGGCCGGAAGGTTTGCTTCAACACGGCCGACGTGCCGCAGCCCGTCAAGGAGCGCGAACTGCGCTACGAGGACTACTGCCACAACCGCGAGGGCCTGCTGCTGCAGTGGGGCAACCGCCTGCACGACCTCAGTAACGACAGGCAGGCGTGGCGGCAGGAGCTGGACGCCATGGTGGCCAGGCGCGGCTGTACACCAGAGTGAGGCCACACGCCCCACACACCACTGCCTGCAACACACTCCACACTCGCCACACTGCCTTCCATCACTATGTTCCACACACCAAGATCACTATGATTCCATAATATTCCATTAATTCCATAATATTGACATAAGATTCCATCACTATGAGGTGTTCGGTGTTCTTAACCCGCCACTTCACAGCCAGTGCCGTGATCCTCACACTGTCATCATCTCAACTGTCTGTCTACTGTTTCTTTTGACTCCTCAAATTACTATATACTGCATATTATATTACAATATTATTATTTACCATTGTGTAAAAGTGTTGACAGGCACGACATTAACCTTTATTACCAATTAGCATAGACATTAAAATTACTGTTGTTACCACCAATATCATTACCATCACTATTATCATTATCCTCACTGAGGAGGAAGAGGAGGAGGAGGAGGAGGACGATTACATAGGATTACATAGGAATAACAGACACCAGGAGACCTATTGGTCCATGACGAGGGTATCTGCTGAAACTACATACTACATACTAACTATCAACTACGTACTTGTAAGAAAACAGTTGGAAAATTATACCAGGAGGGGGGAGGAGGAGGAGGAGGAGGAGGAGGAGGATAGAGAGATGTCGAAAGCTTAAAAGGGATTGAAAGGAACTCCATGGAATGCGTACATAAATGATGGAGAGAGAGAGAGAGAGAGAGAGAGAGAGAGAGAGAGAGAGAGAGAGAGAGAGAGAGAGAGAGAGAGAGAGAGAGAGAGAGAGAGAGAGAGAGACAGAGAGAGAGAGAGAGAGAAGAGAGAGAGAGAGAGAGAGATGAGAGAGAGAGAGAGAGAGAGAGAGAGAGAGAGAGAGAGAAGAGAGGGGAGAGAGAGAGAGAGAGAGAGAGGAGAGAGGAGAGAGAGAAAAAAAAAAAGTGGGGGAAAGAGCGGAAAGATTTTTAGTTTTCATATTCTTTGGTTTAAATTTTATCTTTTTTAGTAACAGTAGTAGTAGTAGTAGTAATAGTATAGTAATATATAGTAGTAATAGTAGCAGTAGAGAAGAAGATAGAGAGAGAGAGAGAAGAAAGATAAAAAGACAGATCGAAAGCATTATCTTACACCAAGACCATTTGTTGAAACGTTCAAAAACTTTCATCAAATATGGGAAAAATGAAAAAAATGAAATCGAAAACTAAATCAGCCATCACCACCACGACCTTCCTGACGCAGACGTGAATTAAGTAGCTCCTCTATTAGGTCTTCTGTTATCTGTCTGCAGCCACTGAGCGCAAAGACCTTAAGGGAAGAGTTAATAGCATAGGCTCGGTGTGTGTTCTTATTTTGGCTGTGGTTAGTATGCATTGATTTTCCTGTAGTTGTGTTGCTCTCTCTCTCTCTCTCTCTCATCTCTCTCTCTTTTCCCCTCTCTCTTCTCCCCTCTTTTCCCCCTCCTCTCTCTCTCTCCCTTCCTCTCTCTCTCTCTCCTCCCCTCTCCTTCATTCCTCCCTTCTCTCTCCTCGCCCTCTCTCTCTCTCCTCTCTCTCCCCTTCTATCCTCTCATCTCCTTCCCCCCTCATTCCCCCCGCCCCCCCCTCTCTCTCCTCTAAACCCCTTTTCCCCCTCCCCTCTCCATCTTCCTCTTCTCTCTCCCCTCTCCTCTCTCTCCTCTCCCTCTCTCCTCCTCTCTCTCTCTCTGCCCATCTCCTCTCCTCTCTCTCTCTTTGTCTCCTCTCTCTCTCCCTTTCCCTCTCCCCATTCTCTTTCCTCTCACAAACTCCCGCCCCCCTCACTCTAAAAAATTTCTCCCTCTCCTCTCCTCTCTCTCTCCTCTCCCCCCTCCCCCCCCCTCCCCCCCCCCTCCCTCCTCCCCCTCCTTCTCCCTCTCTCTCTTTCTATCTCTTTCTCTCTGTCATCTTCATCTCCACCCTTACCTCACTCTAAAAAAAACTATTTATTTCCCCCCCCCTCTCTCTCTCTCCTCTCTCTCTCTCTCTTCTCTACTCTTCTCTCTCTCTCTTCTCTCCTCTTCTCTCTCTATTTCTCTATCTCTTCCTCTCTGTCTCTTCATCTCCCACGCCTTTACCTCACTCAAAAAAAACTATTATTTCCCCCCCCCTCTCTCCCCCTCTCTCTCTCTCTCTCTCTCTCTCTCTCTCTCTCTCCTCTCTCTCTCTCTCTCTCTCTCTCTCTCTCTCTCTCTCTCTCTCTCTCTCTCTCGCAACAGTAAATCCTTTTTAAAAACCTTCATACCTCTTCCCTTAACGCTATTTCTCATTTTGCCACCTCCTCCTCCTCCTCCTCCTCCTCCTCCTCTTCCTCCTCCTCCTAAGACTTCCCTCAGTTTCCTCTTAACTCCTTGTCAGTCCCCATCACTTTCCTCCACTTATCCCTCCTTCCCACTCTTCCTTCACTCTTCCTCCCCTCCTTCCATCCTTCTCCTCTATTTTCTCTTCCTACCTGCCTCCCTCCTTCCTCATCCTGTTTTTTTCTTCAAGCTCTTCCCTGTCCTTCCTTCCCTCCTTCCTTCTTTACTTTTTCCTTGCATTATCTTTTTGTCCTACCTGCCTTTCTTCTTCCTCATCTAATTCTTTCCTTCAACCTTTTTCTTCCTTCCTTTCCTTCCTTCCTTCCTTCCCACCCACCATTTTTACTTTTTACTTTCATTAATATCGTTCAACATATTTCTTAAGACCGTTTTGTTCCTTTCACTCTTCTCATAATTCTTCTTCTTCCTCCTTCCTCCTCCTCCTCCACCTCCCTCCTCCTCACCCTCCTCCTACTCCCTCCTCCTCCACCTCTCCTCCTCCTCCTCCCTCCTCCTCCTCTCCTCCGCCTCCTCCTCCACCCTCTCCCTCCTCTCCTCCTCCTCCTCCTCCTCCTCCTCCTCCTCCTCTTCGTCATCAACTTCTTTAGTTTTTACTTTCATCATCTTTCAAGATATTTTTACGACCAATTTGCCCCTTTCACTCTTCTTCTCTTATTTCTCCCCTTTTTCCTCCACCTAACCTTCCTCTCCTCCTCCACCTCCTCCACCACCACCCCTGACCCTCCTCCTCCTCCACCTCCACCTCCTCTTGACCTCTGACCTATTTCCCTCCTTCAAGGTCACGTGGATGCGAGCCAGGGACCTCCATATCCTGACGGTCGGTTTTATCACCTACACCGCTGATGACAGATTCCAGGTAGGAATAATGAACTCACCTATCACTCAGGTAACCCCTTTCATGCATACAGGTGACGCCATGGTGATATTTAAGTTATCTATAGTCAAATTTTTTTATTATGGTCAAAATGCACTAAGGAAGCCACGCCCCCTGCCTCCCCTTCTATTCTACGTGGCAGCTGATTAGGAAGCCACGCCCCCTGCCTCCCCTTCTATTCTACGTGGCAGCTGATTGGTGCACTCCTCATATCATCACTACCAATCACAATATCTTCACTACATAACAGCGGCGTGACCACTGGACAGAGCAATCTTCACTACAAAGGGATTTTTGATTTTGTCACCCTTTGTAGTGAAGATTGCTCTGTCCAGTGGTCACGCGCTGTTAAGTAGTGAAGCTATTGTGATTGGTAGTGATGATACGAGGAATGCACCAATCAGCTGCCACGTAGAATAGAAGGGGAGGCAGGGGGCGTGGCTTCCTGAGTGCATTTTGACCATAATAAAAAAAATAGACTATAGGTACCTTTTCCTTTATCCATTCACCTCTTTCTTTCATTCTTTCTTTTATCTTCTATCTCCATTTTCCCTTCATTCCCACATCTCAATTTTTCCACTTTTTTCTCTCCCACATACAAGTTTACTTCATGTCTTTCCTCCTTCTCCTCCCTTTCAAGTGCGTAAATAACCTCGCTCTCTTCCCTTCTCCCTCATTCACACACTCCATTACTCTCCTTTCCTCCCTTTCAAGTGTGTAAATAACCTCGCTCTCTTCCTTTCTCCCTCATTCACACACTCCATAACTCTCCTTTCCTCCCTTTCAAGTGCGTAAATAACCTCGCTCTCTTCCTTCTCCCTCATTCACACACTCCATAACTCTCCTTTCCTCCCTTTCAAGTGTGTAAATAACCTCGCTCTCTTCCTTTCTCCCTCATTCACACACTCCATAACTCTCCTTTCCTCCCTTTCAAGTGCGTAAAAACCTCGCTCTCTTCCCTCTCCCTCATTCACAACATCCATAACTCTCCTTTCCTCCCTTTCAAGTGTAAAATAACTCGCTCTCTTCCTTTCTCCATCATCACACACTCCCATAAACTCTCCTTTCCTCCCTCAAGTGCGTAAATAACCTCTGCTCTCTTCCTTTATCCTCTTCATCACACTCCATTACCTCCTTTCCTCGCTTTCCAAGTTGCGTAAAATAACCTCCCCGCTCTCTTCATTTCTCCCTCCTTCACACACTCCATACTCTCCGTCCTCCCTTCAATTGTGTAAATAAACCTCGCTCTCTTCCTTTCTCCCTCAATTTCACACACTCCATTACTCTCCTTTCATCCCTTTCAAGTGGCGTAACTGAACTCGCTCTTTTCCTTTCTCCCTCATTCACACACTACCATAACTCTCCTTCCTCCCTTCAAAGTGCGTAAAATAACCTCGCTCTTTTCCTTTCTCCCTCATTCAATCTCCATAACTCTCCTTTCCTCCCTTTCAAGTGTTGTAAATAACTCGTCCTCTTTTCCTTTCTACCTCTTTCACACACTCATAAACTCTCCTTTCCTCCTTTCAAGTGTGTAAATAACCTCGCCCTCTTCCTTTCTCCCTCATTCCAACACTCCATAACTCTCCTTTCTCCTTAGTGTTGTAAATTAACCTCGCTCTCTCCTTTCTCCCTCATTCACACACTCCATAACTCTCCTTTCCTCCCTTTCAAGTGTGTAAATAACCTCGCTCTCTTCCCTTCTCCCTCATTCACACACTCCATAACTCTCCTTTCATTTTTCCCCTTCTTCCTCTCTCTTTTTCTCTGTTTTAATATATCTAACCTGTCTGTCTGTCTGTTACTTCATAAGGTACAACACGCTCCTAATTCAACAACTCTCTATTATGTCTGTCTGTACTGTATGTTTGTATCCACCCAAGTGAACACTAACACTAAGGGTCTAATTCACACCTCTTCTATATGTCTGTCTGTCTGTCTGTACTTCACTAAGGTACAACACGCTCCTAATTCACAACTCTCTATATGTCTGTCTGTCTGTCTGTTTGTATTCCACTAAGTTAACACTAACACTAAGGGTCTAATTCACACCTCTTCTAAATGTCTGTCTGTCTGTCTGTTTGTATTCCACCAAGGTAACACTAACACTAAGTGGTCTAATTCCACACCTCTTCTTATATGTCTGTCGTCTGTCTGGACTTCACTAAGGTACAAACAACGCTCTAAATTCACAAATCTCTATATGTCGTCTGTCTGTCTGTTGTATTCCACCAAGGTAACACTAACACTAAAGGTCTAATTAACAACTCTTCTATATGTCGTCTGTCTGTCTGGACTTCACTAGAGGGTACAACACGTCCTAATCACAACTCTCTATATGTCTGTCTGTCCGTCTGTTGTATTTCCACCAAGTTAACCACTAACACTAAGGTCTAATCACACCTCTTCTATCCTGTCTTGTTTCGTCTGTCTGGACTTCACTAAGGTACAACACGCTCTAATCACAACTCTCTATATGTCTGTCTGTCTGTCTGTTTGTATTTCCACCAAGGTTTAACACTAACACTAAAGGTGGTCTAATTCACACCTCTTCTATATGTCTGTCTGTCTTTTTTGTACTCACTAGGTAAAACACGTTCCTAATTCACAACTCTCTATATGTCTGTCTGTCTGTCTGTTTGTATTCCACCAAGGTAACAACTAACACTAAGGGTCTAATTCACCACCTCTTTATATGATCTGGTCTGTCTGTCTGTACTCACTAAGGTACAACACGCTCCAATCACAAACTCTCTATATGTCTGTCTGTCTGTCTGTTGGTATTCCACCAAGGTAACACTAACACTTAAGGGTCTAATTCACACTCTTCATTGATATGTCTGTCTGTCTGTCTGTTACTTCATTAAGGTACAACACGCTCTAATTCACCAACTCCTCTATATGTCTGTCTGTCTGTCTGTTTTGTAATCCACCAAGGTAACACTTAACACTAAGGGTCTAATTCACACCTTTCATATGTTGCTGTCTGTCTGTACCTTCACTAAGGTACAACACGCTCCTAATTCAAACTCTCTATATGTCGGTCTGTCTGTCTGTTTGTTATTCCACAAGGTAAAAAACACTAACACACTAAGGGTTCTCATTCACACCTCTTCTATATGTCTGTCTGTCTTTCTGTACTTCACTAAGGTACAAAACACGTCCCTAATTTACAACTCTTATATGGTCTGTCTGTCTGTCTGTTTGTATTCCACCAAGGTAACACTAACACTAAGGGTCTAATTCACACCTCTTCTATATGTCTGTCTGTCTGTCTGTACTTCACTAAGGTACAACACGCTCCTAATTCACAACTCTCTATAGTCTGTCTGTCTGTCGGTTTGTATTCACTAAGTTAAACAACTAACAATAAGGGTCTAATTACACTCTTCTATTTTTTTTAATTTTGGGGTCTGTCTGTCTGTCTGTACTTCATAAGGTAAAAAACACGCTCCTAATTCCACAAAACTCTCTATATGTCTGTCTTCTGTCGTTTGTATTCCACTAAGTTAAACACTAACACTAAGGGTCTAATTCACACCTTTTATAGTCTTGTCTGGCTGTCTGTACTTCACTAAGGTCAAACCCGCTCCTAATTCACACACCCCTTCCTTCTCTATATGTCTGTCTGTATGTTCTGTTTGGTATGCCACCAATTAACACTAACACGAGGGTCTTAATTCACCCCCCCACCTCTTCTATATGGTCTGTCGGTGTCTTACTTCACTAAGGTACAACACGCTCTCCTAATTCACATACCTCTATATTTGTCTGTCTGTCTGTCTGTTTGTATTCCACCAAGGTAACACTAACACTAAGGGTCTAATTCACACCTCTTCTATATGTCTGTCTGTCTGTCTGTACTTCACTAAGGTACAACACGCTCCTAATTCACAACTCTCTATATGTCTGTCTGTCTGTCTGTTTGTATTCCACCAAGGTAACACTAACACTAAGGGTCTAATTCACACCTCTTCTATATGTCTGTCTGTCTGTCTGTACTTCACTAAGGTACAACACGCTCCTAATTCACAACTCTCTATATGTCTGTCTGTCTGTCTGTTTGTATTCCACCAAGGTAACACTAACACTAAGGGTCTAATTCACACCTCTTCTATATGTCTGTCTGTCTGTCTGTACTTCCCCACTAAGGTACAACCCGATCCAATTCACAACTCTCTATATGTTGTCTGCGTCTGTTGTATTCCACTAAGTTAACACTAAACACTAAGGGTCTAATTAACACCTTCTATATGTCGTCTGTCTGTCGTACTTTCACTAAGGTACAAAACACTCTCCTAATTCACAACTCTCTAAGTCTGTCTGTCTGTCTGTTTGTATTCCACCAATGGTAACACTAACACTAAGGGTTCTAATTCACACCTCTTCTATATGTCTGTCTAGTTGTCTGTACTCCACTAAGGTTTAACAAACCCGCTACTAATTCCCAACTCTCTATATGTATGTCTGTCTGTCTGTTTGTATTCCACTCAAGTAACACTAAAACACTAAGGGTCTAATTCACACCTCTTCTATATGTCTGTCTTGTCTGTCTGTACTCACTAAAGGTACAACACGCTCTAAAATTCAAACTCCTCTATATGTCTGTCTGTCTGTCTTTTTGTATCCACTAGTTAACACTAACACTATAGCGGTCTACATTCAAACCTCTTCTATATGTCTGTTCGTCTGTCTGTACTTCAATAAGGTACAACCCCTCCCGCTCGCAAATTCACAACTCTCTATAGTCGTCTGTTGTCTGTTTTGTATTCCACCAAGGTAACACTAACACTAAGGGTTCTAATCCACACCACCTTTCTATATGTCTGTCTGTCTGTCTGTACTTCAACTAAGGTACAACCACGCTCCTTAATCACAACATGTATATGTCTGTCTGTCTGCCTGTTTGTATTCCACTAAGGTAACACTAACACTAACCCTATTTCCCACTTCTATATGTCTGTCTGTCTGTCTGTACTTCACTAAGGTACAACACGCTCCTAATTCACAACTCTCTATATGTCTGTCTGTCTGTCTGTTTGTATTCCACCAAGGTAACACTAACACTAAGGTCTAATTCCACCTCTGTCTATATGTCTGCTTTCGGTGGTTACTTCATAAGGTACAACAAGCTCATAATTCACAACTCTCTATAGTCTGTCTGTCTTGCTGTTTTGTCTTCACTAAGTGAACACTAACACTAAGGGTCTAATTCACACCCTTATAGTCGTCTGTCTTCTGTCTGTACTTCACTAAGGTACAACACGCTCCAATTCACAAATCTCCTTATGGTCGTCTGGCTGTCTGTTTGTATTACACCAAGGTAACACTAACACTAACAGGGTTCTAATTCAACACCTCTTCTATGTCTGTATGTCGTCTGTTACTTACACTAAGGTACAACACGCTCCTAATTCACAACTTCTATAGTCGGTCTGTCTGTCTGTTTGTATCACCAAGGTAACACTCACACATAAGGGTCAATTCACAACCTTTCTATATGTCTGGTCTGTCTGTCTGTACGTCACTAAGGGTACAACACGCCCTCCTAATCACAACTCTTTTTTCTTATATGTCCGGTCTGTCTGTCTGTTGGATTCCACTAAGTAACAATAAAACACTAAGGGTCTAATTCACACCTCTTCTATATGTCTGTCTGTCTGTCTGTACTTCACTAAGGTACAACACGCTCCTAATTCACAACTCTCTATATGTCTGTCTGTCTGTCTGTTTGTATTCCACTAAGTTAACACTAACACTAAGGGTCTAATTCACACCTCTTCTATATGTCTGTCTGTCTGTCTGTACTTCACTAAGGTACAACACGCTCCTAATTCACAACTCTCTATATGTCTGTCTGTCTGTCTGTTTGTATTCCACCAAGGTAACACAACACTCAGGGTCTAATTCACATCTTCTATATGGTCTGTTGTCTGTCTGTACTTCACTAAGGACGACCCACGCCTCCTGAATTCACATACTATCTATATGTCTGTCTGTCTGTTGTTTGTATTCCACTAAGTTAACACTAACCCACTAAGGGCTTAATTCACAAACCTCTCTTATGTCTGTCTGTGGTTCGTAACTTCACTAGGTACAACATGCTCCTAATTCACAACTCTCTATAGTCTGGCTGTCGGTCTCGTTTGTATTCCACAGGTAATAACACTAACACTAAGGGGCTAATTCACACCTCTTCTATATCGTCTGTTGTCTGTCTGTCTTGTCACTAAGGTACAAAACGCTCCTAATTCACAACTTATATATGTCTGTCTGTCTGGTTTTGTTTTGTATTCCACTAAAGTTAACCATAACACCTACGGGTCTAATTCACACCTCTTCTATTATGTCGTCTGTCTGTCTGTACTTCACTAAGGTTTACAACACGCTCCTTAATTCACAACGCTCTATATGTCTGTCTGTCTGTTGTTTGTATTCACTAAGGTAACACTAACACAAGGTCTAAATTCACACCTCTTCTATTTGTCGTCTGTCTGTCCTGTACTTCACTAAGTTACAAAACACGCTCCTAATTCACAACTATCTATATGATCTGTCTGTCTGTCTGTTTGTATTCCACCAAGGGGTGTAACACCTAACACTAAGGGGTCAATCCACACCTCTTCTATATGTCTGTCTGTCTGGTCTGTACTTTTTTGTTTTTTCCCCCACCCACAACTAAGGTACAACACGCGCTCCTAATTCACAACTTCTTATGTCTGTCTGTTCTGTCTGGTTGTATTCCACCAAGGTAACACTAACACTAAGTGGTCTAATTCCCACACCTCTCATATGTCTTGTACTGTCTGTCTGTACTTCACTAAGGTACAAAACGCTCCTAATTCACAACTCTTCTATATGTCTGGTTCTGTCTGTCCTGTTTGTATTCCAACAAAGTCGTAACACAACACTAAGGGTCTAATTCACACCTATTCTATATGTTGTCTGTCTGTCTTGTACTTTCATAAGGTTACAACACGCTCGCAATTCCCACTTCTCTATATTGTCTGTCTGTCTGTCTGTTTGTATTCCACTAAGGTAACACTAAACAATAAGGGTCTAATTACACTCTTCTATATGTCGTCTGTCTGTGATTCCACTGCTCAGGGCGTTAAATTTCCCACTCTTCTAAAATGTCTGTCTGTCTCTTATTGTCCACTCTAAGGGCCTAATCCCACCTTTCTAATGTCTGTCTGTCTGTTATTTCACTTTAAGTCTTAATTCCCACTCTCTATATGGTCTGTCTGTCTGTATTCCACTCTAAGGGCCTAATTCACACCTCTTCTATATGTCTGTCTGTCTGTATTCCACTCTAAGGGCCTAATTCACACCTCTTCTATGTGTCTGTCTGTCTGTATTTCACTCTAAGGGTCTAATTCCCATCTCTCTATATGTCTGTCTGTCTGTATTCCACTCTAAGGGCCTAATTCACAACTCTTCTATGTGTCTATCTGTCTGTATTCCACTCTAAGGGCCTAATTCACACCTCTTCTAAATGTATGTCTGTTTGTCTGTCTGTCTGTCTGTATTTCACTAAGGCGCCCTAATCTAACACATTTTCTCACCCAGGTGTTGTATAGTCCTCACACCGATGACTGGACATTCTGGGACCCTTCTTCCCTTCCCCTCTCTGTCTTAACTTAACCCCTTGAGGCCCAGAACGTAATTTCCATTGTAATTTGACCACCATTAGATGATTTTTAATAAATATAAGCAATGTTTTTATAGATATGACCTATTTAGTATCCTTGTCCACTAGCTAATTTGATATATTTAATTACTTTTTGTAATTTTATGGCTAACAACAGAAGATTTTATATAGCAAAGGAAAGATCTGGGCGTGAAGGGTTTAATATATCTAGCCTATCTCTATTTGTCTGTATTCCACTAAGGTAACACACTCTAATCTAACACCTCATCTATCACAGGTGTTGCACAGTCCCCACACGGATGACTGGACGCTGCAGGTCAGGTCGAGCCAGCCACGGGACGCTGGGGTGTACACGTGTCAGGTCAACTCCGACCCCAAGATTGTGAGGAATGTGTACCTGAGTGTGACAGGTGAGTGTGTTAAGGTGTGTGTTAAGGTGTGAGTGTGTGTTAAGGTGTGTGTGTGTGTTAAGGTGCGAGTGTGTTAGGGTATGTGTTTTAATTAAGGTGTGAGTGTGTTAGGGTATGGGTTTTAATTAAGGTGTGTGTGTGTTAGGGTATGTGTTTTAATTAAGGTGTGAGTGTGTTAGGGTGTGTGTTTTAATTAAGGTGTGTGTGTGTGTTAAGGGGTGTGTGTGTTAAAGTGTGAGTGTGTTAGGGTATGTGTTTTAATTAAGGTGTGTGTGTGTTAGGGTGTGTTTTTAATTAAGGTGTGTGTGTGTGTTAAGGAGTGTGTGTGTTAAGGTGTGAGTGTGTTAGGGTATGTTTTAATTAAGGTGTGTGTGTGTTAGGGTGTGTGTTTTAATTAGGTGTGTGTGTTAGGGTGTGTGTTTTATTGAATTAAGGTGTGAGTGTGTTGGGTGTGTGTTTTAATTAAGGTGTGTGTGTGTTAGGGTGTGTGTTTTAATTAAGGTGTGAGTGTGTTAGGGTATGTGTTTTAATTAAGGTGTGAGTGTGTTAGGGTGTGTGTTTTAATTAAGGTGTGATGTGTGTTAGGGTAGTGTTTTAATTAAGGTGTGAGTGTGTTAGGGTGTGTGTTTTAAATAAGGTGTGTGTGTGTTAAGGGGGGTGTGTGTTTAAGGTGTGAGTGTGTTATCAAGGGTATGTGTTTTAAATTAAGGCTGTGAGTGTGTTAGGGTATGTGTTTTAATTAAGGTGTGTGGGTTAGGGTATGTGTTTTAATTAAGGGGAGTGTGTTAGGGTATTGTGTTTAATTAAAGGGTGTGAGTGTGTTAGGGTGTGTGTTTTAATTAAGGTGTGTGTGTGTTAGGGTATGTGTTTTAATTAAGGTGTGTGTGTGTTAGGGTGTGTGTTTTAATTAAGGTGTGTGTGTGTTAGGGTGTGTGTTTTAATTAAGGTGTGTGTGTGTTAGGGTGTGTGTTTTAATTAAGGTGTTATTTTTTTGTTTTGAGGGTTTTTTTGGTATAGGGTATGTGTTTTAATTAAGGTGGTGTTGTGTTAGGGTGTGTGTTTAATTAAGGTGTGAGTGTGTAGGGTATGGTTTTAATTAAGTGTGTGAGTGTGTTTAGGTTGTGTCTTTAATTAAGGTGTGTGTGTGTTAGGGTATGTGTTTTAATTAAGGTGTGTGTGTGTTAGGGTATGTTTTAATTAAGGTGTGTGTGTGTTAGGGTGTGTGTTTTAATTAAGGTGTGAGTGTGTTAGGGTGTGTGTTTTAATTAAGGTGTGAGTGTGTTAGGGTATGTGTTTTAATTAAGGTGTGAGTGTGTTAGGGTATGTGTTTTAATTAAGGTGTGAGTGTGTTAGGGTGAGTGTGTGTTTAGGGTAATGTTTTAGGGGGTGTTTTAAGAGTGTGTTTTAAAGTGTGAGGTCTTAAGAGAAGCTGTGTTGGTAAGTATGGGAAATAATAGTTTTTTAGAATATAAATTTGAGCTCCCAATTATTATAGAATGAAATAAAAATACAAAAACTAGAGAAGAAAACGATAAAGAAAATTTGGAAAAAATATGAAACAATACACAAAACAAATTAACTTAAAAAAAAAGTACATAATTACATCTATTACTAACAACCAATAGATAAACTGTAAATGTAACATAACGTAATGATGAATATCCGAAAAAAAGTAAAAAAAGAGAAAAGAACAGCTAGGAAATATAACTAAACACACACACGCACGCACACACACACACACACACACACACACACACACACACACACACACACACACACACACACACACACACCACACACACAAACACACACACACCACACACACACAAACCACACACAAAAAAAAAACATCCCCCCCAGACCCCCAACCCCCCAAAAAACCACACACACACAAAAACCACTAAAAAACACCACAGACCACACACAAAAAAAAAAAAAAAAAAAAAAATTAAACAAAAAAACCTACAAAAAAAAAAAAAAAAAAAAAAAAAACCACACCCCAAAAAAAAAAAACAGACACAAAAACACACACTTAACATTCAGTTTTGCGTCAGAAATAAAGACAAACAGCAGAACAAAATACAAATAAGTAAGAAAAACAAAGGGAAGAAAAACAAGCAGCATAAGGTCATAGCAAGGTTAAAGAAAACCCTTTAGTCTCCTCCTCCTCCTCCTCCTCCTCCTCCTCCTCCTCTGCGGAACATACTACATTCCCGGGAGGACAGACATGTCTTTTGGAGGAAGAAAAAGAAGAGGAAGAAGAAGAAGAAGGAAAAAGGAAGAAGAAAAAAAAAGTGGTAGTGAGCGAATAGAAAAGAAAAGATGGAAAAGGAGAAGAAAAGGAATACGGATGATGAAGAGGAAAACGAAAGAAAGGATATCACTGGAAGGAAGAAAAAAAGAAGAAAAGAAAGCCGCGAACTAGGCAGGGAGAAAGATGGAAGAGAAGAAAAAGGTCTGGAGGAATAAGAGGAGGAGGAGGAGGGAGGAGGAGGAGGAGGAGGAGGAGAGGAGGAGGAGGGAGAGGAGGGGGGGAAAGGGGGAGGAGGATTACAAGAATTACAAAGGAAGAAACACAAAACAGCAACAAGCCCGATAGGTCCTTACAAGGCGGTTGCTGTAACTACACTACACTAACTAGATAATAAGAGAGACAGGATCAGGAAAGTAGAAGGCTCCTCCCCACCCACCCATCCCTGCCAGCCGAAGCGGCCGGAAATGAAGTGATACCATGCCAATATAGAAAAAACTGCAGGAAATTTGTGAGGAAAGTTGAAAGCTGTAATCTTATGGATAACTACTACTAGTTTGTGAGGGGTAGGTTTAGTGCCTTGATAGATAGGTGATGTTATGTGTGTTTTGTAATGGTTGGGAACACAGTGGGAGGTTCAAGGGTTGGTGCGGCAAGAATTGCCTGGCGCCTTTCTTGGGATGCTAGCAGTTAATCAGGCCCCAGCTCCGTTCAATCCACTTGCGGATTGCAGTTACTTTCCATGTAGGGGGACGCGTTTACACTCAATGCCTGCCGGCAGCAGTGGACCCCTGGTACCTTAAATCTCGAGGGGTCACTAACTGGTCGGACCCTTACTGAACACAGCCCGTCACAGCCCGTCGAGAAGTAGTAGTGGTAACCGTTAACTCGGTGCTATCTGTGTGTGTATGGAGGTCTAATGTAGTAAAACATTAGGAAGGGTTGGGAGGAGGAAGGGGAGGGAGGAGGAGGAAGGGGGGGAGGAGGGAGGAGGAGGAGGAGGAGGAGGAGGGCGGAGGAGGAGGAGGAGGAGGAGGAGGCCAGGAGAGGAGGAAGGGAAGAGGAGTTTTTCGAGGAGGAGGATTGGGTTGTTGTTCGTGTTTTGGAAAATTTTCTGTATCATCTTTGACGTGAAGAAGTGGAAATTGCTTGGATATGGACGAAATACAAGAGAGAGAGAGGACGAGAGAGAGAGAGAGAGAGAGGAGAGAGAGCGAGAGAGAGACCGAGGAGAGAGAGAGAGAGAGACGAGAGAGAAGAGAGAGAGAGAGAGAGAGATAGGAGAGAGGGGAGATTGCGGAAGATCTGAGAGCGAGAGAGAGAAGACGAGAGAGAGAGAGAAACAGAAAAATGCACTGCGTATGGAAATTGCAGAAAAACAAGAGTCATTTGAAATCGATTTTGAGTCACAAGAAAAGAAATGAAAAAGAAAGAAGAAAATATTAGAAGAAATAAAGGAGAGATGGAGAGAGAGAGAGACTGAAAAAAGAAGAAGGAATTGTAGGATGATAATTTATAAAGGAGGAAAGTTTATTATAGTAGCATAAGAAAAAAAAATGCTCGTTTTTTTTTCTATATTTATTTCTGTGGTAGGAATGGTTACTATTTTTATCATTATCATCATTATCATCATCATTATTATTATTATTATTATTTTCATTATAATTATTTTTTTGTTAGTGTTGTTGTTGTTGATAATGATAATGCGGCTGATAATTACGTTATTGCAATATTGTTATTATTATCTCTCTCTCTCTCTCTCTCTCTCTCTCCTCTCCATCTCCTCTCTTCTCATCTCTCTCTCTCTCTCCTCTCCCTCCATCTCTCTCTCTCTCTCTCTCTCTCTTTTCTCCTCTCCTTTCTTTTTTTTTCTCTCTCTCTCTTTTCTCTCTCTCTCTTCTCGCTCCTCTCTCTCATTCTCTCTCTCTCTCTCTCTCTCCTCTCTCTCTCTCTTCTCTCTCTCTCACTCTCCTCTCTCTCTCTCTCGTCTCCTCTCTCTCTCTCTCACGGACTGGTGTTGCAGAGTCCCTGCGCCATTCAGTCAGCGGTTCGAGTCCACCAAATTCGTCCTGGTGTGGTGGCGCTTTGTATAGTCAATAACCTGTAGTTGGTACTTGCAAAGGGTCTAGATAGGATCAAAGTATCTTATCATTATCTCTCTCTCTCTCTCTCTCTCTCTCTCTCTCTCTCTCTCTCTCTCTCATCTCTCTCCTCTCTCTCTTCTCTCTCTCTTCTCTCCTCTCTCTCTCTCTCTACTCTCTCTCTCTCTCTCTCTCTCTCTCTCTCTCTCTCTCTCTCTCTCTCATTGAAGACGTTTGGCTTTTTCCGCTGCGTTTCCTTAAGCTCATCGCACGAAGACAATTTCACGCAACACACACACACACACAAACCACACACCACACACACACCACACACACACACACACACACACACACACACACACGCACGCACACACACACACATACACACACACCGTCATCACCTCGTCGTGGGGCGTGGTGACTCGAGCTGAAAAGTCGTGATGACGTCGTCGAAAGATTTGATATACGACGTTTGTTTTCAATGTGTGTGTCAGGTGTGTGAGAAGGTTGAGAAAGAAGAGTAACAAATATAGAAGAAAGGTTGGGTGGCGGGAAAGTCCAAGGGGAATGGGATTGGACAGACAGGTGATTGGTTTGAAAAGATGAGAGAAAGAGAGAGAGAAAAGAAAAAAAAAAAAGAGAGAGAGAGAGAGAGAGAGAGAGAGAAGAGAGAGGGGAGAGAGAGAAGGAAGAGAGAGGGGAGAGAAAAGAGAGAGAGAAAAGAAGAGAGAAAAGAGAGAGAGAGAGAGAGAGAGAGAGAGAGGAGAAGAGAGACAAACACATAGAGAGAAAGACATACAAATAGAAAGGAAGAAAGAAAAACAGAGAGAGAGAGAGAGAGAGAGAGAGAGAGAGAGAGAGAGAGAGAGAGAGAGAGAGAGAGAGAGAGAGAGAGAGAGAGAGAGAGAGAAAAAAAAAAAAGAGATGATGTTAGTGGTGATGGTGGTGAGATGAAGTGGTGATGGTGGTGATTTGTGGTGATGGTGATGATTTGTGGTGATGGTGGTGATTTGTGGTGATGGTGGTGATTTGTGGTGAGTATTGTTATTATCATCATTATTATTGTTTTTATTAGTATTACTGTTATCATTATTATTATTTTTACTGTTGTTATTTATATTACTGTTAAGGGAACCTAAAAAATAAGCCTTAACGAAGAATATAAATACTTTAAATAAAACTATAGATAGATAAATACCAAAAAACAAAAATTTCCTTCTCTACCGTATATAACAGTCAAGTCGCCACCTGCAGTAATGTCGCCAGCCTCCAAATATTACGAATTATAGCATCACTACTGATTTTTATGTGCCACTGAAGATGTTACACAGTAGTTTATGTCATGACTGTATAATCTACCCTGTTTCAGCGTTGTTTTATGCTTTGTATCTGCAAATATAACTGTTGCGCATTTTGCTTCTCACGTTTTTCTTGGCTCGACGACAGACAGTAGCTCATCACCTTTCGGGCGACAGGACACAAGACTTGCCAGATCTTTCAAACTTGAATAGAATTTGTTTTCACGTTGGCAGAGGAATTTTTATATATCCAAGCATCTTCCGCAGCTAATATATATAGAGACTTGTTTTACTTTACCTCTAATTTCCCTGAATTCCCCAGAGTGGCGACTCAACTGTTGGGTTAAAATACTAGCTGGCGACTTTACTGTAGTAGGTATAACAACGTCGCCACTCGGTTTTATTTTTATAATTTGTTCATTTATAGCCCTAATATGACATAGATGAAGACACAAAATGACACAGACTCTCCAGGTAGCCCCTTCTAACTTTCCTGAAATCATGGATGTAGAAATGTAAGTATTAACGCCACCACACGTCTGTAAATAACAAAGAAACGTTGTCCTGGCGACTTTACTGTTATCTACTGTAATAACAACGTCCTTATGCATTACGTAATCCTCGAAAATTACATTCATTAATACATCAAAACATTACCATTTCCTTTACTATATATCCCTAATGTCTTATTCACCTTTTCAGCATTAATAGAATACAAAAAAAAAAGAATAGGAATTACATGGTTTCAAAATGCATGGATTGAAAAGTAAAGTCAAATAAATGAATTACCTCGTGACCATAGCAGTATTACAAAGGGAAATTATAAGGAGTAGAAAAAGAAAAGGGTATTGTTTTGATTTATGGCACAGGTATAACAGGCATAGGTGTACAATTTATTATACAACCCAATTCCCCCTCTTCCTCCTCCTACCTCCTCCTCCTCCTCCTCCTCCTCCTCGAAGCCAGCACAATAACTTCATTTAAAAACAGACTTGACGCGCACTGTAAAGTAAATGGGTATTGATAGTGCCCTGCGAACTCATATTATAGTCCCCCGGATCGATTAGTGTTAGTGGTAGTTGTAGTTAACATACTTCATATCCTATCATTCTTCACTACGAAGCTTCCATGTTCCTATCTTCTATGCACTCGCAGTCGAAGGTAGAGTAGAGTTGATAGGCAGAGCATGTGGGTGTTCTTAGGCCACTCGACGGTGCAGAAAGGTTTTGGGTTTCTTTGTGGATCGAACTCGGGTCACCGAGAACGCCAGTCAGAGACTCTAACCGCTCCGCTACCGCCTCCCCAAAGTTAGTAGTATGTAGTTCAGCAGATAGCCTCGTTATGGTCCAATAGGTCTCCTGGGGCCAGATGCTGAGAGTGAGCTAGGGCGCCCTATCCACTAGGGCGCCTGTGGTAAGGCGAAACGCCCTCCCACCGCAATGCTCAGTCGAGATTGCTGCCTTAGTGGCACCGCTAAAGGCGCTGAAAACTAAGGCATGGTCAGACCCTGACTTAGTGAGCTGCTGTGGGCCTTTGACAGACATTCATCTTCTGTTTATAAAGCAAATACAGCCTTGTTTCAGTTCCTACAAACGTAACAATTGGTGTTTACGTATTAATAGTGTTGCAAGGTGTGTATGAATTGATCGTGCAAGACTAATGCGGCATTATAGGTGTTTATATGCTGGTGATAAAGAAATGTTGTGTTGTGTGTTGGTTAGGGGCGGCGGCGGGCGGCGGGCGGCAGTGCTCCGCCCGCACTAAAATGTTGTACTATTACACGGTATTATCATACTACCAGATGATATTTTAGGACAGCTGAACATACCATCATCTTCACGAGACATTATTGCATATCATGAATGCATAAAACTTGCAGTAAACTATACCTATATAAGATAATGAGAGCAAAATGAAATCGTGTATAACTTTTTTTTCACCTTTTTTTATTCATCTTCTCCTTATTCCTGGAATGTTGCTTGCATTAAATTTTCACTCACTGTCCCGGAATCGCACACCTTAACGAGTATCATGGTGTATGGCACGTCCTAATGCAAAAATATATAAGTGGTCAAAACCTGCGTTGAACGTCAAACTTGTGATGAAACAGCTTTTGGCGGGGGAGAGCGGTGTGTCCTTGCCATAAGTGCTTGGTTAGGGAGGGAGGGACAACATTCCTTGCTTCAGCAGAGACGTGTTCAAGCCTTGTGATTGGTCGAAGCTGCCTAAGCAGCGCTCAGATAGGCAACGTGATTGGCTAGTAGGATTCTCGGACCACGCCCACGCCATAGGCTTTGGAGGTGTAAGGCAGTGCAAAAGCGCCTGAACTTTCGACTGTACATGGGCTTTAGTCGGTGCCTTAGCCGGGCCGTTACAAAAGCGCCTGAAGACGGGTAAGGCGCTCTTTTCGCCTTACCTCTATGGCACTTCTCAGCATCTCCCCCCTGGTGTCTATTATCTATGTATTCCTCCTCCTCCTCCTCCTCCTCCTCCTTCGGCTGGAGGGATGGGTGGGTGGGGAGGAGCCTTCTACTTCCTATCCTTTCTCTCTTATGATCTAGTTAGTGTAGTGTAGTTAAAGCAAACAGCCTTGTAAGGACCTATCGGTCTGTTGCTGTTTGTGTTTCCTTTGTATTCCTTTGTATTTGTATTCCTCCTCCTCCTCCTCCTCCTCCTGACTATTTTCTTTATAGTACATCCCTCCCCTCCTTGAAAAATAACTGTACCCTCACGGTTACAAAGGCAAAATGAATGTGTGCATGAACATAATAAATGAGTATTGTTCATAATTGCCAGTTACATACATATCATAGTCAAGTTGGAAAGTTAAATGATTATGGAATGAAGTAAAATTAAAAGGAATAGTCAAATAAAGGGGTAGTTAATGCTTTGATTTATGGCACAGGTAGTAATGCTGGAAAGTTAAATGATTTGTTACTTAGTTAATTAGGTGGAGGTGTAATAACTAAGGTAATTAGGCGCTTAGTGAAGGATTTATAGGTAGTTGAGGTCTAGGATAGAGGATAAGAAACCTAAGGAAGGAAAATAAGGCCTACAGGCACTATAGGCTCAAACGTAATAAAAATAAAAATAAAAAATAAAAAAAGGATACGGTGCTAATAAAAAAAAATTATAGGCAGTGAAAGTCTGGGATACGAAGAAACTAATGATTGATTTTTTTGAACTTTTTGAACTTTTTGAACTTTTTGAACTTTTGAATTTTTTGAACTTTTTGAACTTTTTGAGCTTTTGAATTTTTTGAACTTTTTGAACTTTTTGAACTTTTGAATTTTTTGAACTTTTTGAACTTTTGAACTATTTTGTAGGTTTCATTATTTTTTTCTTTATTCATCTTAAGTTTCTAATCACTAATATTGTATTAATAATTGTCTGCTTTTTCTCTTCCCGTTTTCTTTGCCAGATAAACGTTACCTCGATGGGAGACTTTACAAGATTCCACCTATTGCCGGGGAACAA
>JACEEZ010004305.1:548781-571281 GCA_016584305.1 Chionoecetes opilio | reverse complement strand
CGAACAGCATAACCAGAGCAGCATAACCAGAACAGCATAACCAGAACAGCATAACCAGGACAGCATAACCAGGACAGCATAACCAGGACAGCATAACTAGTGCAGCATAACTAGAGCAGCATAACCCGAACAGCATAACCAGAACATCATAACCAGATCATAACCAGAACAGCATAACCAGAGCAGCATAACTAGAGCAGCATAACCAGGACAGCATAACCAGAACATCATAACCAGAACAGCATAACCAGAGCAGCATAACCAGAACAGCATAACCAGAACAGCATAACCAGGACAGCATAACCAGACAGCAGCGTGGGTGAGGGAAGCACACTGAGGCTGTTTTAGAAGGCCACAACATCAACATGGTCTCAACTCATAAAAAAAATTAATGGGAATAGAAAGAAATGGGAATAGAAAGAAATGGGAATAGAAAGAAATGGGAATAGAAAGAAATGGGAAAGAAATGGGAATTGAAAGAAATGGGAATAGAAAGAAATGGGAATAGAAAGAAATGGGAATAGAAAGAAATGGGAATAGATAGAAATGGGAATAGATAGAAATGGGAATAGAAAGAAATGGGAATAGATAGAAATGGGAATAGAAAGAAATGGGAACAGATAGAAATGGGAATAGAAAGAAATGGGAATAGAAAGAAATGGGAATAGAATGAAATGGGAATAGAAAGAAATGGGAATAGAAAGAAATGGGAATAGAAAGAAATGGGAATAGAAAGAAATGGGAATAGAATGAAATGGGAATAGAAAGAAATGGGAATAGAAAGAAATGGGAATAGAAAGAAATGGGAATAGATAGAAATGGCAGTAGAAGGAAATGGGAATAGAAAGAAATGGGAATAGAAAAAAATGGGAATAGAAAGAAATGGGAATAGAAAGAAATGGGAATAGATAGAAATGGGAATAGATAGAAATGGGAATAGAAAGAAATGGGAATATAAAGAAATGGGAATAGATAGAAATGGGAATAGAAAGAAATAGAAAGGAAATAGAAAATATAATAGAGACGAGGCCAAGATAGCCAGATGATATAATATAGATATAAGTTCCCCTTCTCTTGTTTGTATAAATGCAATAGAAAATATAATGGAAACGAAGCCTAGACAACTAGAAAATGTATTAATAATATAAGTTCTCCTGCTCTTGCTTATATAAATGCAATAGAAAATATAATAGAAGCAAAGCCTAGACTACCAGAAAATGTAAGATCTCCTTCTCTTGCCTTCCACTAATATCAGATTTTCAAGGTCTGCATTCTGAAAATTTCACTTTTCTTTAACTTTTTTTTCACTTTTCTTTAATTATTTTTACGTCATAGGGAGGATGGCCAAAAACCATTAAAAAACCCGTCATTTATAATTATTGACGCCAGTGTTGGAGATTAAAACATGAAAAAACACAATTAATTAAACCCATGAGACCCAGAACGTAATTTCCATTGTAATTTATTGGGTACCATTACACGAATTTTGGTGAATGTAAGCAATATTTTATAGATATGACCTGTTTAGTATCCTCGTCGACTAATTAATTTGGTATATTCAGTTACTTTTGGTAATTTTATGGCTCGACAACATGCATTTTTTTTATAGCAAAGGAAAGATCTGGGTGTTAAGGGGTTAGGAGAAATGAAAAATAGAAAAGGTTGCAGGAAATAGCATAAGTAGAAAGTATAATAGAGGAAATAAATTAGAAAGTTATAAGAAGCTCCAGACAATAGAACCTGTTTAGTATCCTCGTCGATTAATTAATTTGATATATTCAGTTACTTTTGGTAATTTTATGGCTTGACAACAAACGATTTTTTTATAACAAAGGAAAGATCTAGGTGTGAAAGGGTTAAGAGAAATAAAAAATAGAAAAGGCTGCAGGAAATAGTATAACTAGAAAGTATAATAGAGGAAATAAATTAGAAAGTTATAAGAAGCTCCAGACAAAAAGTTAACGAAATAGATTCTATCCATGAAGCAAGGACAGACAGAAATGATTGAGGGGAGGAAAATAGTGCAGTGTATACAAACAAGTAAACAAATAAACAATGGTGTGAAAAAGAAGTGAAGCAATCCATCTTACCAACCCATAAAAAAAAGAATGAATGAATTTATTGCCAACAGTAAAAAAAAAAAAATAATAATAACGCACAACGCTGATAACAAAAACAAATCACACACACACACACACACACACACACACACACACACACACACACACACACACACACACACACACACACACACACACACATACTCTCTCTCTCTCTCTCTCTCTCTCTCTCTCTCTCTCTCTCTCTCTCTCTCTCTCTCTCTCTCTCTCTCGCTAAAAAAATGGGTACAGTTCCTTATTTTTTGCCATTCAAGGAGAAAAAATGAGAGAGAGAGAGAGAGGAGAGAGAGAGAGAGAGAGAGAGAGAGAGAGAGAGAGAGAGAGAGACAGAGAGAGAGAGAGAGAGAGGACAGTGGCCAGTGTGTGAAATAGACAGAGATAAGAGACACCCCAGCGTTAGGTTTTATAGCGTTATAAACAAGAGACAAATCGTCTTTCTGTGATGTAAACAAGAAAGTGCTGTGATATCTACGTTTCCACACAATACATAGGCTCTGGTGTCTCTATATAGCCTCTGGAACACACACACACACACACACACACACACACACACACACACACACACACACACACACACACACACACACACACACACACACACACACACACACATACAAGGTTTATTAAGTTCTGAAGTATCCAAAGAATCTTACCTTCGCTTCTTACTTAATCTTCTAGTCATCCTCCTTCTCCTCCTCCTTTCATCCTTTTTATTCCCTCTTCATCCTTCTTATCTTCGTTTGTTACTCTCTCTCTCTCTCTCTCTCTCTCTCTCTCTCTCTCTCTCTCTCTCTCTCTCTCTCTCTCTCTCTCTCTCTCTCTCTCTCTCTCTCTCTCTCTCTCTCTCTCTCTCTCTCTCTCTCTCTCTCTCTCTCTCTCTCTCTCTCTCTCTCAATATAATTAAACAAGGATATCTCCCTCTCCACTAATTTGGTGAGGTTTGTCTATCTATTTTACTCTCTCTCTCTCTCTCTCTCTCTCTCTCTCTCTCTCTCTCTCTCTCTCTCTCTCTCTCTCTCTCTTCCTCCCAAATCTCGTGGGACGCTTCCCTTCCCGTCTCCTTCCTACTAACTGTGATCCCAATAGAAGATTATTCCCTCACAGCTCTCTCTCTCTCTCTCTCTCTCTCTCTCTCTCTCTCTCTCTCTCTCTCTCTCTCTCTCTCTCTCTCTCTCTCTCTCTCTCTCTCACACACACACACACCATTGTAATATCCATGAACAATTATGTGTCGCTTATCAATTAGATATCACATGCTTATACATTTCTATCATGGAATCGAATGCTTTCAAATGTACTACAGTCAATACATTTTTCATAAGACAAATAAAGTTTTTACCATCTATTTTATCCTTCGCTTATTAACCCCTTAACCTAACCTAACCTAACCTAACCTAACCTAACCTAACTTTACCTTAACCCCTTCACACCCAGATCTTTCCTTAGCTATAAAAAAAATGTATGTTGTCGAGCCATAACATTAAGAAAAGTCACTGAATATACCACATTTGTTAGTGGACAAGGATACTAAACAGGTCATAGCTATAAAATATTGCTTATAGTCACTAAAAATCGTCTAATGGTACCCAAATTACAATGGAAATTACGTTCTGGGCCTCAAGGGATTAAGTTCAGTGTGGTTCATTTTGGTTGATTTTTCTAATGCGTCAAAGATAGGCTATAGGGAGATGTATTTTGTATGCAGATATGTAGATATTTACACATACCAAATATTACATGCCTACATAGAAAATACATCTCCCTATATGACAAATATCACACTATTAACCGCTTCACGCCAGATCTTTCCTTTACTATATGAAACTTGTCTGTTGTCAAGCATAACATTACAAAAAGTAACTGAATATACCAAATTAACTAGTGGATAAGGATACTCAACAGGTTATATCTCTAAAATATTGCGTATATTCACTAAAAATCGTCTAATGGTAGTCATATTACAATGGAAATTACGTTCTGGGTCTCAAGGGGTAAAACTCCTCTTTTCTTGTAGGTTATTAATAGAAAAGAAAATATAAGGATAGGTATTGTCATAGACCACTGTATACCTGGACTGCGCACGGAATATCGGCCTGTCGCACAAGGGCCTGTAATCGGAGGGCCGCTCGGAATCATATATATATATATACGGATCATATAAACTGGTTTATCAGTATATATAATACTGTAATCTTCGTAAATGTTTGTTCTATAATATTATCAAATAAAAAACAGTAAAACACGCTAAAGAAATGCCATTACGAGACTATGAAGAAATATGCATGAACTTAATATTCACTTAACTCTTCGCCATTTAAAACTTTGCGAGTCAACTTTTATCATGAAGGGTATCAATAAAAGCGCAATTTTATTAGCTTTCCATTGCTATATTTCGTTATCTGATAAATGAATTAGAACCATGCATAAATTAGCGTTAACTAAATAAATAAAATCATCAATCGGGTAATTTTCCCGATTTAATTGATGAGGTTATTTATTTAGTCAACGCTAATTTATACATGGTACTAATTCATTTATCAGAAAACGAAATATATAAGTAAATAAATAACCTCATCAATCGGGAAAATTACCTGATTGATGATTTTATTTATTTAGTTAACGCTAATTTATGCATGGTTCTAATTCATTTATCAGATAACGAAATATAGCAATAGAAAGCTAATAAAATTGCGCTTCTATTGATACCCTTCATGATAAAAGTTGACTCGCAAAGTTTTAAATGGCGAAGAGTTAAGTGAATATTAAGTTCATGCATATTTCTTCATAGTCTCGTAATGGCATTTCTTTAGCGTGTTTTACTGTTTTTTATTTGATAATATTATAGAACAAACATTTACGAAGATTACAGTATATCATATATACTGATAAACCAGTCTATATGATAGTCCATAGACTACTATATCTCTTTGTTGGGCGCCCCGCAGGCCCCTATGCAGCCCCGCAATTCAAAACATTGTCTCGTGCGCAGTCCAGGTATACAGTGGTCTATGGTATTGTACAAAATAATCAAAGGACAAGTAAATATAGGAATAGGTATTGTACAAAATAAATATAAAAGATAGGAAAATACTAAATATAAGGAGAGGTATAGTACGTTACCTTAGTGTAGTGTATTTTGGCGCCTTCCCCACGCCTCCCCGCGCCTCCTACACACGCACACACGCACACACGCCCTCCATCACAACCTACGCACACAGAGAAGAGAAAAAAATCATATAAATAAAAGGAATAAAAAAATAAAAAAACTTACAAGTACTGAATCTCTGCTTTTTTACACACACACACACACACACACACACACACACACACACACACAGCTACGTCTACTTCCCTTCCTTTTTGTAATACATATCTTGATTTGGTCTAAATGATTTTCCGACAGAAAAAATATATATAAAGTCTGGAACTCAAAGAAAAAAAAATAATGTGTTGTTGGTTTCCTTATTTTTTTCTTTTCGGTCTGTGTGAGAGAGAAAAGAGAGAGAGAGAGAGAGAGGAGGGACGAGAGAGAAGGGAGAGAGAGAGAAGGAGAGAGAGGGGAGAAGAGAGAAGGAGAGAGGGAGAGAGAGAGAGAGAGGAGAGAGAGAGAGCGACAAGATATATGGAAGGCTGTGAGAGACAACAGCTGTTTTGAAGGGAAAGAAAGACGTGTGTGTGTGGGGTGTGTGTGTGTGTGGTGTGTGTGTGTGTGTGGTTGTGTGTGTGTGTGTGTGTGGGTGTGTGTATTTTACGACCGTGGTAAAACTATCCGACACACACACACACACACACACACCCCACACACAACACACACACACACACACATGTACCGATTCTCTTTAAATAAATATCAATCTCAAAATCGAAGAAAAAAAGATATGAAAGAGGAGTATAATAAAAAAGAACATACGAATATAAAACTTTTCAGCTTTGTGCAGAAAGATATTCACTATCTTTTTTCTCTCTCTTTTTTTTTTCTCTCTCCAGTTGTTTTATTTTTTGAGCTGATAAGAGAGAGAGAGAGAGAGGAGAGGAGAGTATTTTTTTAGGAGAGAGAGAGATGAGAGAGAAGAGAGAGAGAGAGAGAGAAGAGAGAGAGAGAGAGAGAGGAGAGAGATGAGAGAGAGAGAGAGAGAGGAGAGAGAGAGAGAGAGAGAGAGAGAGAGAGAGAGAACCGTTGATAATATATTTGACTAATGGAAGGTGAGAGTAAGGGAAAAAAGAGAGAGAGAGAGAGAGAGAGAGAGAGAGAGAGAGAGAGAGAGAGAGAGAGAGAGGAGAGAGAGAGAGAGGAGAGAGCCTTCCTTTCCTCTTCCCTCTCCCCACTAGTTTTGTGTACGTGTGTGTGTGTCTGTCTGTGTGTGTGTGTGTGTATGTGTGTGTGTGTGTGTGTGTGTGTGTGTGTGTGTGTGTGTGTGTGTGTGTGTGTGTGTGTGTGTGTGTGTGTGTCCTCACATGGCACAACACAGAGATCAACATCACCATCTATCATAGTACAAACAAACACACACACACACACAACACACACACACACACACACACACACAGATAAAAACATGAACCGGAAGATAGATAGGTAGAGAGAGAGAGAGAGAGAGAGAGAGAGAGAGAGAGAGAGAGAGAGAGAGAGAGAGAGAGAGAGAGAGAGAGAGAGAGAGAGAGAGAGAGAGAGAGAGAGAGAGAGAGAGAGAGAAAGAAAAAAGAGATCAGTATCAAATTCACTAAAGATAAAAATAAAATGTAATCTTTTCGTGTTATATTTTTCAACAAATCTTTCTTCCTCTAACCACTTTTTTTGATACGCGTAACAGAAAAACACCATAAATACATCCGGGGCTTTTATCTATTGCTGCTATCATCCATCCTTCCCCTCTCTGTAACCCCTCGTGACACCCCCCTACCATTGTATCCCCCATTCCTCCCCCCTCCCCCTCCCCCCCCCCCCAACTCCTTCCCCTCCTCTCCTTTAGTCTTGGCAAAACACCTAACCTAACATATCTAATCTAACCTAACCTAACATACCTAACCTAACCTAACCTAACCTAACTTTACCTAACCTAACTTTACCTAACTTAACCTAACTTAACTTTACCTAACCTAACTTTACCTAACCTAACCTAACTTTACCTAACCTAACCTATCCTAACCTAACCTAACCTAACCTAACCTAACCTAACTTTACCTAACCTAACTTTACCTAACCTAACCTAACCTAACCTAACCTAACCTAACTTTACCTAACCTAACCTAACCTAACCTATCCTAACCTAACTTTACCTAACCTAACCTAGCTTTACCTAACCTAACCTAACCTAACTTTACCTAACCTAACTTTACCTAACTTAACTAACCTAACCTAACCTAACCTAACCTAACCTAACCTAACCTAACCTAACTTTACCTTAACCCCTTCACGCCCAGATCTTTCCTTTGCTATAAAAAAAATGGTCTGTTGTTAGCCATAAAATTACGAAAAGTCACTTAATATACCAAATTAGTTAGCCGACAAGGTTACTAAACAGGTCATAGCTATAAAATATTGCTTATATTCACTAAAAATCGTCTTATGACACCCAAATTACAATGGAAATTACGTTCTGGGCCTCAAGGGGTTAAGCATGTAGAAGTTAAAGTCAAGTTATTTCTCTTCTATCTGTAATTGTTTTTTTTGTGGTTTTTTTACATCTATGTTATCACTTGTTACAATTTCATCACTTATACATCTATGTTATCTATTGTTATCAGTGTTATTGTTCTGTTATCACGACATTTATCATCACCATCTGTTGCCTCTCTTATCATATTTTTATTCTAATATTTTTGTTTCATGTTTATATCTTTCCAATACCTTCGTTTTTTTCTGGTTTTCCTAATTCCTTGCTTCATTATTTCCTATTATCCTAAATTCCTTTTCTTTTCTTTCTCTTTTCCTTCTAGTTTTCCTAATTCCTTTCTTCATTATTTGCTACTATCCTAAATTCCTTCTTTTATCTCTCTTTTCCATCTAGTTTTCCTAATTCCTTTCTTCATTACTTGCTACTATCCTAAATTCCTTCTCTTTTCTCTCTCTTTTCCTTCCAGTTTTCCTAATTCCTTTCTTCATTACTTGCTATCATCCTCACATCCTTTTCTTTTCTCTCTCTTTCCCTTCTATCTAACCTTTTTACTCATATTCCTTTCGTATTCTCGTGTTTTATCAATGCTCTCTATCTCCTTTCTTCCCCTTTAACCCCTTCACACCCAGATCTTTCCTTTGCTATAAAAAAAAAGGTATGTTGTCGAGCCATAAAATTACGAAAAGTAACTGAATATACCAAATTAGTTAGTGGACAAGGATACTAAACAGGTCATAGCTATAAAACATTGCTTATAGTCACTAAAAATCGTCTTATGGTACCCAAATTACAATGGAAATTACGTTCTGGGTCTCAAGGGATTAAGCACAATACCAATATCACTTTTTTTCTGTCTCCCTTGCACTTCAACTTTTGTCTTTTTCTTTGTCTCAGTAACAATAAAACAATAGAGAAATAGAGATACATATAGATAAATAAAGAAATAGAAAATAAAGATAGATGAATAGACAATAAATGAAAAGATAGAAATATATAAGAAAGAAAGATAGCAAAATAAAGGTCAGGCAACAGAAGGTAAAATGATAGGATGAAAAATATTACTTGTGTTGTTCGTTACTTTTTTTCCTGATAAATAAATAAAAAGTAAATAAAGTAGCAGACGACGCGAAAGTTTTTATTTTTATTTGAAGCTCCGTTTTCCTTTTTTTTTATGCCCCAGAGAGAGAGAGAGAGAGAGAGAGAGAGAGAGAGAGAGAGAGAGAGAGAGAGAGAGAGAGAGAGAGAGAGAGGGGGAGAGAGAGAGAGAGAAAAAAAAAATCGTATGTATGTATGTATGTAGCCATAAAATTACGAAAGGTAACTTAATATACCAAATTCGTTGTTGACAAAGATACTTAACAGGTCATATCTATAAAATATTGCTTATATTTACTAAAGAATCGTCAAATGGTACCCAAATTGAAATGGAAATTACGTTTTGGGTCTCAAGGAGTTAACACTGGTTATTTACCGGCTTACAGAACCACATTAGACATATGAAAATGTGCCTTATTCATGCTCTAAATTGATCTTAAGTTTGTTTGATAATATTTTACATGCATTAAATTGTGTTAGCTAAAGGCAAGACGTTAATATTGAGTAACGTAAATAATAATAATAAAGTAAAAAATAATAATATGTAAAGGTTATAGTTGTTAACCCCTTCACGCCCAGATCTTTCCTTTGCTATAAAAAATTGTCTGTTGTTAGCTATAAAAATAAGAAAAGTAACTTAATATGCCAAATTAGTTAGTTGATATGGATACTAAGCAGGTCATAACTATTACATATTGCTTATATTAACTGAAAATCGTCTAATGGTAGTTACCCAAATTACAATGGGAATTACGTTCTGGGTCTCAAGGGGTTAAGAAGGCTTGGAAAATGTAAACCCTACTTTTATACACCAAACTTCAAGTAATTTGTGGCCTTGAGGGATATATTACGTAATTACTATATTTCTTATCATATTTCTTACCGAACTTTGTCTGCAGGGGTACATAACGTAATTACAGTGTATTATTTATCATATTTTCTACCGAAGTTTTAGGTAACTCTATAAGGTTTGCATCGTAGTGATCGAATACTTTGCCTTTTCAATATCTAAGGCCTTTCAATATCTAAGGCCTTTCAATATCTAAGGCCTTTCAATATCTAAGGCCTTTCAATATCTAAGGCCTTTCAATATATAAGGCCTTTCAATATCTAAGGCCTTTCAATATCTAAGGCCTTTCAATATATAAGGCCTTTCAATATCTAAGGCCTTTCAATATTTAAACCTTTTCAATAACCTCTTTTATCGTTCAGACTCAAAACATTTGCAATTAACTCAATCTTTCTAAATCACTCACATTACATCATAAAGTTATTATTATTATTATTATACTCGTTACAGACATCAGTTACATCACCTATACTTCTTTTACGTCAACAGCTTCGTTCAGTAATCCTTACTGAAGGCGTTGAGAAGGAAGTATTTAGTATCTAATAAAAATGGAGTGGAAAGGGAAGATACCTAGACAAAAAAAAGGTTGTGGTATTTTTTTGGGGACAGAGAGAGAGAGAAAACAAAGAAGAAAAAGAGAGAGAAAAGGAGAGAGAGAGAGCGAGAGAGAGAGAGAGAAAATAAAAAAAAGAAGACCCTCCCTTTATCCCTAGAGATAGTCTGCAGTATTTCTTTTGCCACTGACACACATCTCACGTCTTTTTTTTTTTTTTTTCTCTCGTCAAGCTTTTATTTGAATTATTTTATGATGGGAAGAAGACAGAGAGATAAAGTGAAATAAAGAAGGAAATGAAAGAAAAAATAAATGAATACAAGAGGAAAAACCCAAATTTTTGTATCCCCTTCCCGAACGGTGATGGGAAAAAGGGGGAGGAGGGGATTACAAAGGTTTCAAGGGTTAAAAGGGTTACAAAGGAAACACCAAAAAGGGAAAAAGACCCATAGGTCCCCTTTCAAGGCTGTTTTCTTTAACTCACACAACAACTAGATGATAAGAGAGAAAGGGGTAGAAAGTAGAAGGTCCTTTCTTTTTTTTAAGAGGGGGGAGGAGGAGGGGGAGGAGGGAGGAGAGGGGGGAGGGGAGGGAGGATTTTGGGGGGAGGAGGGGGAGGAGGAAAGGGGAGGGGGGAAAAAGAAGGAGGAAAAGGGGAGGAGGAGGAGGAGGGGGGAGGAGGAGGAGGAGGAGAAAAGGGGGAGGAGGAGGAAAAGGGTTTTTTAAAAAACCATTAAAACCGTTTTTAAAATGTGTCCTTAGATACAAAGAAAACAGCGTCGAAAATTTATATTAGATAGCTTAGTTATGCATTTTTAAAATTTTTATCTTTTTTAAAAAGCGTTTAAGGGTTTTGTAAGGATATATTATTTAAAAATTTTCTAAGTGGACCCTTTTTGTCCCCTTGTCCCCCTTTAGGGGGGGGGGAGAGAAAAGAGGAGAGAGGGGAGAGGAAGGGAAAAGAGGGAGAGAGAGAGGGAGAGAGAGAGAGGAAAAGAAGAGAGAGGAGGAGGAGAGAAGAGAGAGGGGAAAGAGAGGCTGGGGGGAGGGGTACGAAAGGTAAGCCCTCTATTACATTTTCCTTTGAAGAGATTTGGTAAGGAAAAATATTAAGCAGAAATATTTCACGGTAAATTTAGGGATCAAGAGTGTAAGGGAAGGAGGGAATACGACTACTTTGAGGTACTCTAGTTGACATGGCGAGAGAGAGAGAGAAAGAGAGAGAGGAGAGAGAGAGAGAGAGAGAGAGAGAGAGAGAGAGGAGAGAGGAGAGGAAAAGAGAGAAGAGACGAGAGAGAAGAAGAGAGAGAGAGAGAAAAGAGAGAGAGAGAGAGAGAGAGAGAGAGAGAGAGAAAAGAGAGAGAGAGAGAGAGATAGATTTTGGATAATGATAAAGAGAGAGAGAGAGAGAGAGAGCGGAGAGAGAGAGGAGAGGAGAGCGAGAGAGAGAGAGAGAGAGAGAGAGAGAGAGAGAGAGAGAGAGAGAGAGAGAGAGAGAGAGAGAGAGGAGAGAGAGACAGATGATTACCCCCCTCATAACTAATACAGTGCCACTAAGGACTGCAAAATAGTAATGAGTGAACGACCAGCTCATTTGCAAACCTTCAGAGACCAAGACCAAGGTAAGGAAAGGCAGGCTATCGGTGATGCAATTATTTCCCCCGACAAATTCACTCTCGCTGAATACTGATTTTCCTGCAAACAACACATTTTCTTCTATCATATTTCTCACATCATTGTAAACTGCCTGTAGTGTCTTCACCATATCTATGCAGTAACAACTTTGATTTTCTTGAGGTGAAGATAACAATAATAATGAAGATAAGGGCTACAAGGTAAAAAAAATATATAATAAAAAAAACAAAAAAAAAAACAAAAAAAAAAAAAAAAAAAAAAAATAATAAAATAATAATACTAATAATATAATAATAAAATAATAATATAATATAATAAAATAACAAATAATGTATCCTGGCTGGTCCTCAAGCGAAAAATATTCCCGAAAAATCTAACTATATATAAATCTAACCCACCGCATTAGTCTTTAACCCCTTGAGGCCCAGAACGTAATTTCCATGGTACGTTGGCTACCATCAGACGATTTTAATCAATATAAGCAATATTTTATACATATGACCTGTTTAGTATCCTTGTCCACTAGCTAATTTTGTATATTGAGTTAGTTTTCGTAATGTTATGGCTATCAACAGACATTTTTATATAGCAAAGGAAAGCTATGGGCGTGAAGGGGTTAAGCATTCGCCTATATCGCGTATATCATTATGCTTATGCACACTATAACAGTCATACTTAACCACACATATACCTACAGTTATGTCGCATCTTACTGGCAAACCATGATTAGGTTACTGAAACTCCACGTGCAGATGAATTTTGGGTGTCAAAACTAACCATTAAAATCTCCGTGTGCCATTGACTAAACCCAACTTGTACTGCACTACCGTAGATAACAGTTAAGTCGCCAGGACAACTTTTTTTTCTGTTTACAGACGTGTGGTGGCGTTAATACTTACATTTCTACATCCATGATTTCAGGAAAGTTAGAAGGGGCTTCGGGGAGAGTCTGTGTCATTTTGTGTCTTCATATGTGTCATATTAGGCTATAAATGAACAAATGACAAAACTACCCTACAAAGTGGCTACCATCAGAAAGGGTCGCCATCTAGTGTTTTATTTACTGACGCCCGTACCGCTGTCGTCGTCCCCCCCAAAAAAAAAAAAAACCGCGTAGTGAAATTTGAAACCGTATATACCCCGCAGATAAAAAAGCATAAAACAACGCTGAAACAGGGTAGATTATACAGTCATGATATAAACTACTGTGTATTATCTTCAGTGGCACATAAAAATCAGTAGTAATGCTATAATTCGTAATATTTGGAACCTGGCGACATGACTGCAGGTGGCGACTTGACTGTTATCTACGGTAAGGAAGCTAAGTGAGACGTTATAAACTATTTGGTGCATTTGAGGTTGTTAGATTATATAGTTAGACATAAAACAGCAAAAATAATTATAAAACAACGATCTAAACACGATGGCATGTTATAAAATGCATTAATAGATAAGTTATGGATGAAATTTATTCGTTTTCTATAAACATCGAAATTAAGTTAGAACTTATCATATACTAAAGAAAATAATTGTATGCACTGCACTCTATTTTTTACACATAAGGACGGTTTTTAGCGTTATTCTGCTCATAATACTTAGTCTAAATAATACTATTGAGTAGAGATTTTCGGAGCTGGGAAAATGAGACGGTTGAGTAGTACCACAAGACACCTACCGTAGCTCAAAAATATTAAGTAAAATATTAAGTAAATGTTAAGTAAATGTTAAGTACTTAAGTAAAATATTATGACGTTTCCATGATGGTTGATATACTGATAGTGGTTTTATAACTAGCCTACCTTACTACCTAGCCATCACTATAACCGTGCATGTCTTGCCTTCTTATCGTGTGTACGTACAGCCAGCTTAAAGCAAAACACATTTGGGTGTGATACTTATATTTAAGTTATACTTATTTGGTACTTGGATTATTTATAGGCTACTTAATATTTGGGTATTATTCCAGATGACACCGAACTCACTTTGGTGGACGAAACTATTTTTTTCTGGTGTGTTTTTGTGTTTTGAATGAATCTGCTAACCATTTCTGTCGCATTTTTTTTTTTTTTTTTTGGTAGATAAAGGTTGTTATTTTTTGTTTATGTTTTTGTTTAGTTAGGTAAAGGTTAGGTTAGGTATAGGTTAGGTTAGGTTTAGGTTCTTTTTTTTTCATTTTTGCAAGAAAAAAAATAAAAATTGCGACAGAAACGGTTACCTAGCAGATTCATTCAAAACACAAAAACACACCAGAAAAAAATAGTTTCGTCCACCAAAGTGAGTTCGGTGTTCACCTGGAAATTTACCAATATTTGTTTTATTGCATTTAACTATACTTATTTTATTTAACTTACAAGATACGCCTTTTACTTAGCATACGTCAAAATGCAGTAGCTACTTGATATTCAAGTGGAAAACAACAGAGGTAAAACTTACGTGATCATGCAGTGTTAAATCCACTTGATCGTAGCTTCGCAGTAAACTTAATTAAACTTTCCACATAACAACTCTCACCACGCACTCATATTCAGCACGTAACTAAGACATAATAAGCCTTAAAGGAGAGTTGGAAGCAAGAAATTGATGGTAATGTCACGTCACTAAATGGCACAGCCTCCTCCATCATGCCAATCCTTGAACTGAAAACGCGTCAGCTGATTCGCGTAAACATAAAATATTTTGTAACACTTGGTATTATTTTACAATAGGACCGAACTTCCTTACACAATTGGGAACACTGTTTTTGTTTACCTTATTGTATTCTAAGAGACATTTTCTCCTTGAGCTTTCCGTCGCAAATAAATAGTTTCGGAGATATAACATGTTGTTCATAGGGAGGCGAGACAAGTGTTTACGTGCGCCTCACTCTTCTTCCTCTTGTGACCTGCATCGCCTCTGTTCTTCCCTTGCCGCGGACACTTTTTAATGCAGATTTGGCTTTAGTTAGGACGTTAAAGCGTGGGATTAGGTTAGTGAGTCCAAAGGTGGGGTTAGGTTAGTTGTTTCATATCTCATATATATATATTAATATATATTATATATATATATATATATATATATATATATATATATATATATATATATATATATATATCACTCCTTCCTATTAAAAACATCCTATATCTCCGAAAGTAATGATTTGCGACGGAAGCTCATAGAGAGAATGTTTCTTAGAATCCAATAAGGTGAACAGAAACCACACTCCCAATTGTGTAGGGAATTTCGGTCCTATTGTAAAATGTTACCATACTTTTCACTCAGTTCTCTACCATGTTATCGGTAGGCTACTCACTTTGTCATTTCAATTCACTGTGATCTTATCTACCTAGTGACTTAAGTTGCACTACATTATGGATGGCGTGAGTAGGTATATTTGAGTTCAAAATTAGTTCACCTTGCCCCCTTTTGCCGTGCGGCCTTTTAAATTCAAAATTGACCTTGCAAATTTAAGAGATATAATTAAGTATATATCCGGACAGATCTAATAGGAAAATAGTTGAAATACGTTAGATTAATTAATATACATTTCTTTTTCACCAAATTTTGTATGAAAAATTAGAATGAATTACAAAAATCATATAAAAATAATATTTGGCGCTATTTTTTTGGATTTCTGAGGGATTTTGAGGGAGGGATTTTTGATTTTGTCACCCTCTGTAGTGAAGATTGCTCTGTCCAGTGGTCGCTGTTAAGTAGTGAAAATATTGTGATTGGTAGTGATGATACGAGGAATGCACCAATCAGCTGCACCATAGAATAGAAGGGGAGGCAGGGGGCGTGGCTTCCTTACCTGCATTTTGACCATAATAAAAAAAATAGACTATAGAAAATCGGCGCCATCGCAAGCATCCCTGATCCCACAACCCACACTTCCCTCTCACCGTGGCTGGATGTATCTCCCATGTCTGCCCTTCATATTCCTGGCCTCCCTCCTCGGTACTCTGCCAGTGTTTTGCCATCAACCCTATTCCGGCAGCTAGACAAAACTGTACCACCATCACATCAAACAGACGGCTACCAGCTTCCCTCCCCGTCACCACCTCGAACCTGGTGGCGTTAATACTTACGTTTCTTCATCCATGATTTCAGGAAAGTTAGAAGGGGCTATCTGGAGAGTTTGTGTCATTTTGTGTCTTCATCTGTGTCATATTATGGGTATAAATGAACAAATTACAAAAATATCACCCGAGTGGCAACCTTGGTAACGGCTACCGTAGATTACAGTGAAGTCGCCACCTGCAGTGATGTCGCCAGGTGCCATATATTACGAATTATAGCATTACTACTGATTTTTATGTGCCCCTGAAGATGATACACAGTAGTTTATATCATGACTGTATAATCTACTCTGTTTCAGCGTTGTTTTATACTTTGTATCTGCAAGTATAGACGCTTTAAAATTTCACTACGCGTTTTTTTTTCGGGCGACGACGACAGCGGTACGACACTCAGAAAATAAACACTAGATGGCGACTCTACTGTTGGTAGTCACTTTGTAGATATTTTTGTCATTTGTTCATTTATAGCCATAATATGACACAGATGAAGACACAAAATGACACAGACTCTCCAGATAGCCCCTTCTAACTTTCCTGAAATCATGGATGTAGAAATGTAAGTATTAACGCCACCACACGTCTGTAAACAGAAAAAAAAGTTGTCCTGGCGACTTTACTGTTATCTACGGTACACTGAAGGTCGCCAGCTAGTGTTTATGTTCTCCCTGGAGCCAGGCCGGGCCTTGTGGCCTTATTTCTCCCATTTCTGCCTTACTTCACGGTCTCCATCAATGTTAGAGGACCAGCAAGAGTAAGTACGTGTGTATCATTGTCTATGAAAGGCACAGTAGGCCTATACTCTATACTATCTATAGAGTCAGGGGATAAAGAGTGAAATAAGGGTTGTTTACATTGGTTACTCATCGGTAACACACATTTGAATTTTTAACTACGCGCCAGCCTGGCAGGTTAGGTTAGAGCAGGTGGAGGTTAACCCCTTGAGGACATGAACGTAATTTCCATAGTAAAATTTGGGTGCCATTAAACGATTTTTAGTGACTATAAGCAATATTTTATAGATATAACCTGTTTAGTATCCTTGTCCAATGTCCACACACTAATTTGGTATAATAAGTGACTTTTCGTAATTTTATGGCTCGATAACATACAATTTTTTATAGCCAAGGAAAGATGGCGTGAAGAGGTTAAGTTAGGTTGGTACACGTGGGTCCACAGCGGGTGGAGGTGCGCCCCGCCCCGCCAAGTACTTTATTACCAAAATAAAAACTAAGGATTTGCGACAGAAACGGTTAGCAGATAAATTCAAAACACATAAAAACTCACCAGAAACAAATAGGGTTTTAATGGACGAGAACTTCGCGGTCGTTTCAGAGACACCGACTAATTTTTCCTGGCCGACAATAGGTGCTTTTTCTAATGGAGATTGTTTTATTTTCAGGAAACCCACCTAATAAAAAAAAAAAAAAAAAAAATATCACCGAATTTTATGCATGGTTAAGGTTAAGGTTAGGTTAGGTATACTTAGTGGTTAAGGTTAGGTTAGGTTTCATTAAAACCTATAAGGTTAGGTTAGGTATACTTAGTGGTTAAGGTTAGGTTAGGTTTCATAAAAAACTATAAGGTTCGGTTTGGTATGTTCTATTCAATTACGTATTTACGGCTTATAAGACGCACTTTTCCCCCCCAAATACCCTGAAAAACACTCATGCGTCTTCCAAGACGAATGTTGTAGGAGGTTAGCTTAGGTAGCTATTAAATTCAGCTTCATATATGATGTAACCTCAGTACATACCTGTTAAGAGTATTTAGAATACCATAAGACATTCAAATCAGCTACCAATCTGTCCTCACCTTGTGATGTTTACACGATACTGGCGGGAGCCTTTCCGCCTCGGCAGATTGGCGCCAACAGCCATTGCGTGTATAAGGAACTTTGTTACATTAGATGAAAATTTGTATACTTATGTACATGCAGCCATCACAAATACTACACGCATACAGGAAAATAAAAACAATACGTGGTGAGGCACAGGAGGCAGGCAACGTAGTGAGGCACGGAAGGACGTGAGGTGTTTACATTCTCAGGACAACAAACCCAGACTCAGCTGATCGGCACGCCAGGCACGCAGCTGCACACCGCCGCGGTCGGGTTTGTTTTCACTCCCGCCGACTTACCTGCGTGCACATGTTCAACATGACAATTTACTTATACTATCGCATACAAGCTATAAAATTAAAATGGCTGATGAACAGTGCTCAATGAAGATAATGAATAGTGAGTGTGTTCTTGTGTGAAAATGACTGTATATGTGCCTTGCACGTGACGTCACAGCCCTTGTTGTGGCTGCGACAGACGCGGGAGATGCGAACTGGAGGACCAACAAACTCCACTTGCCGCCCCTATTTGCCAGCTTATGGTAATTTTCCCCTACCATTTCCCACTAAACATTTCCGAAGAAGACAGTATACCTTTTATACTAATATATATATATTTAGTAGGGGAAAATTACCATAAGCCGGCAAACATGGGCGGCAAGTGGAATTTGTTGGTCCTCCAGCTCGCTCCGACGGGCGGCATTTGGCTTGAAGCCGCTAGATCGTGACGTCAGTGCAAGGCACCTATATCGGACAAGTTTTTGTTTTTGTTTTTTTCTTAGAAATTTCTTTCCAAAATCAGGGTGCGTCTTCCAAGATGCAGCGTCTTATAAGGCGTAAAATACGGTACTTCCCTGTTATCTGAGACCCTGACTAATTTCTCCCGGCCAAGTTTTAGTGCTTTTTTCTGGTGGAGATAGTGTTTTTAATGGAAACGGCGACCATAAAATTCGATGATGAATTTATTTATTTATTTATTATTATTATTTTTTAAATATGGGTTTCCGGAAAATTAAACTGTCTCCATTAGAAAAAGCACCTATTGTAGGCCAGGAGAAATTAGTCGGTGTCTCTGAAAACGACCGCGAAGTTCTCGTCCATTATTACCACAAAGAGTTTGCGGAGTTTGGTGGCAGAAAGTAGGAAATATTCGGGATTATCCACTCATAAAAATATTCCACTGCGTTCTTATGTGATCTAGTTTTTACATGTAGCGTCAGTGTTCGTTATACTTACTGGTGATTATGATGAGTTTATTTCTTTATATCATTTGGACGATAGTGTGTTAGTGGCAGGAAAGTGGAGTGTGGCGGAAGTGAAACAGTGTGAGACAACTGCTGATAATTATTCTAATATTCTTTCGACACTAAACAGAAAAAAGTATTACTGGTCGTGCTTGTCAGATTTAATTATATTGCATGGATTTCTTTTTCGGTATGACATTGAATTAGTCTCTCTCTCTCTCTCTCTCTCTCCCTCTCTCTCTCTCTCTCTCTCTCTCTCTCTCTCTCTCTCTCTCTCTCTCTCTCTCTCTCTCTCTCTCTCTCTCTCTCTCTCTCTCTCTCTCTCTCTCTAAGGTCAAACAGGTCAGATTAGAATGCATCGTCATTGTGACTTCACTTCCTGTATTCCCGTGACGTTACCAAGCGGCTTTCCAGTAAACACACACACACACACACAAACAAACACACACACACACACACACACACACACACACACACACACACACTTAAGCTTTTTAACATGTGTGTATGCCAGAGAGAGAGAGAGAGAGAGAGAGAGAGAGAGAGAGAGAGAGAGAGAAAAAAAAAAAAAGGTAAAATATTAGAAACACTCATACTGCTTCTCCTATCCTCTCCCTTTACTCTTTCACTCATCCCCCCCATTACTGCTGCCTCCCCTCCCCCCCGCTGTTTCTTTCCCACCATTCCCCCATAAACGTCCCCCCTTCCTTCAATTCCCCTCATGTCTCTCTCACTGCACCCTTGGAAAACCCTTGAATACTGACTGCTTCCTGGAATTCAACTCATCGACGCAAGTAATATAAACATAAAAACAAAACAAAATATTATATTCCCCAGGGTCTCCTCTCTTCTCCCCTCTCTCTCTCTCCCCTCCCCTTTCTCTCTCTCTCTCTTTTCTCTCTCTCCTCTCGTCTCTCTCCTCTCTCCTCGCTCTCTCTCTCCCTCTCTCTCTCTTCCTGTCGGTCTGTCTGTCTTCTCTCTTTCTCTCTCTCTCTCCTCTCTCTCTTCTCTCTCCCCTCTCTCTCTCCCCTCTCTCTCCCCTCTCTCTCTCTCTCTCTCTCTCCTCTCTCTTGTGGGGTGTTTTTGAAGTATTTTAGAAAATTAAAAACAGGTAAGAGAAGGAGAAAAAGAGAAAAAAATTGGGTTTTTTTTTAAAATTACACAAAAATTTAAAAAAAAAAAAATAAAAAAAGGAAAAAAGTTTGTGTTTTGGGTTTTTAAAAAAAGGAAAGGAGGGTTTTAAACTTCAATGGTGAGGAGGGGGTAGGAGTGGAGGGGAAAGGATGGGGGGGTGAATGGGGGAGGAGCAGAAAAAAGGAAAAGTCATATTTTAAAATACTCCTGGCAAGGCTTTTTAAATCAGTGCTTACCTGTGTTCTGGAAAAGTAAAGTTTCAGCTCTCCTCACTGACCTTGTGGGGGTTTTTTGGGGGGGGGGGGGTTTGGGGGGGTGGGGGGGGGGGGGGGGGGGGAAAGGGGGGTTTTGGGGTTTTTGGGTTTTTTTGGGGGGGGGGGGGGGGTTTTTTTGGTGGGGGGGGGGGGGAAAAAAAAATTTTTGGGGGGGGGGGGGGTTGGGAAGGGGGGGGGGGGGGTGGTGGTGGGAAAAAAGGGGGGGGGGGGGGGAAATTTTTGGGGGGTTTTTAAAAAAGGGGGGGGTTTGGGGGGGGAAAAATTTTGGGGGTGGTTTTGGGGGGGGGGAAAAAAAAAGGGGGGGGTTTTTTTTTGGGGGGGGGGGGGGGGAAAAAAAAAGGGGGGGGGGGGGGGGTTTTGGGGGGGGGGGGGTTTGGGGGGGGGGTTTTTTTGGGGGGGGGGGGGGGGTTTTTTTTGGGGTGGTGAGGGGGGGGGTTTTGGGAGGTTGGGAAAGGGGGTGGTGGGTTTGGGGGGGGGTTTTGGGGGTTTTTTTGGGGGGGGGGGGGGGGAAAAAAAAAAAAAGGGATTAAAACCAAAAAATTTTTGGAAAAAAATTTTAAAAAAAAGGGGAATTTTTGGGGGGGGGGCCCCAAAAAAAAAAAAAATTTTTTTTTTTTGGGGGTTTTGTTTTAAAAATAAGGGGAAAAAAAAAACCCCCCAAAAAATTTTTTTAAAAATTTTTTTTTTTTTTTTTTCCCCCCCTTTTTTTGGGGCCCCCCCCGGGTTTTTTTTTTTTGGGCCCTTTTTTTTTAAAAAAAAAAAAAAAAAAAAAAAAAAAAAAAAATTTTTTGGGGGGTTTTTTAAAAAAAACAAAAAAAAAAAAAAAAACCCCCAAAAAAAAAAAAAAAAAAAAAAACCCAATTTTTTAAAAACTTTTTTTTTCCCTTTTTCCCCCTTTTTTAAAAAAAAAAAATTTTTTTCCGGGGAAAAAAAAAACAACCTTTTTCCCTTTGGGGGGGGAAAAAAAACCCTTTTTTGGGCCCGCAAAGGGGAATTTGGGAAAAAAAGGGGGAAAAAAAAGGGGGGGGTTTGGGGGGGGGAAAAAAGGGGGGAAAGAAGGAAAGGGGGGGAAAAAGGTTTGGGGAAAAAAAAAAAAAATTTTTTTTTTTTTGGAAATGGAAGGGGCCCCTTTTTTTTTGGGGGGGGAAAAAAAAAGGGGGGGAAAGAAAGGGGGGAAAAGGGGGAAAAAAAAAGGGGGGAAAACCCGGGGAAAAAAAAAATTTTTTTTTTTTTTGGAAAACCCCTTTTCCCCCTTTTTTTTTAAAAAACCCGGGGAAAAAAAAAAAAGGGGGGGGGGAAAAAAAAAATTTTTGGGGGGGTTTTTTTTTTTTTGGGGGAAAAAATTAAAAAAAAAAATTTTTAAAATTTTAAAATTTAAAAAAAAAGGGGTTTTTTTTTTAAAAGGGGTTAAGGGGGGAAAAAAAAAAAAAAAAAAAATGGAAAAAAATTTTAAAAAAAAAAAAACCGAAAAAGATTTTCCGGGTAAAAAACTGTTTCCCAAAAAATTTTTTTTTTTCCCCAAAAAAAATTTTTTTTTTTTAAAAATTGGGCCCCTTTTTTTCCTTTTTTGGGGAAAAAAAGGGGGGGGGGGGAAAAAGGTTTTTTTTTTCCCCCTTTTTTTTTTATAAAAACCAAAAAAAATTTAAAAAAGGGAAAAAAATTTTGGGGGGGTTTTTTTTTTTTTTTGGTGTTTTGGGGGGGGGGGGTCCCCCCCCCTTTAAAATTTAAACCCTTTAAAATTTTAAAAATAAAAACCCCAAAAATTTTAAATTTTTATAAAATTTTTCCCCCCCTTTTTTTGGGAAAAATTTTGGGGGGAAAAAAATTTTTGGGGGGGGGGTTTTTTTCCCCCGGGGGGGGGTTTTTTTTTGGGGGGTTTTTTTTTTTTTGGGGGTTTTTGGGTTTTTTTTCCCCCCCCCCCCTTTTTTTTTTTTTTTTCCCCCCCCCTTTTTTTTTCCCCCCCCTTTTTTTTTTTTTTTTTTTTTTTGTTTTTTTTTTTTTTTCCCCCCTTTTTCCCCTTTTTTTCCCCTTTTTCCTTTTTTTTTTTGGGGGTTTTTTTTCCCCCCCCCCCCTTTTTTCCCCCCCCCG